>VSMD01055854.1:0-112672 GCA_008750895.1 Mirza zaza
CCTCCTCCCCCCTCCCCCTCCTCCGAAACGCTATCATCAGTAACACAAAAGAGAAGAAATGTCACAGGGCAGCTTTCCAGGAGCGCAACTCATCCCAGGGAATCGGTCAAAGAGGGAACACGTAAATGGAGCAGAGAGGTTGGAGTACAAGAGATAGAAAGAGAGCGAGAGGGAGGAGAGAAAGTGCTGGGTCCCCGAGATTAGCCTACGTGCCCCCGGACAGATCACCCACCAGGAAAAGGGGTGAGCCTTGGGGAAGCCCATTAGCCTTCTTAGGAGAAACTAGGGTAATGTCAGACAAGACGCAGCTGGACTTGATGAGGCAAGCTTTCACAACAAGTCAACAAGCATTATTTATTAATCAGTCAGTTCGGCACTATCAGGCAAGGCACTGCCGGGGGAAAGGAACCCGGACTTGCCTTCCGATGTTCCGGGTTTGGTCTGCGGCTCCCCCACTTCCCAGCCACGTGACCCTGATCATGCCACGGGCACACTCTGAGCCTCCGTCTCCTCAGCTGCAAAATGGGACCACAACACCTTCCCCGCCTACCCTCCGATGTGCCCAGGACGTTTCCTTGAGCTAACAGGTGGGGATGAGTGGCACGCGCTCCAAATTATGAATAACAGCTGCCATTTAGCTGTGTGCTGAGCGCTTAGCCAGGCTCCTTCCACCCCGAAGGAGCGAAGTCAAACCCCCAACCCCAAACGGCCGCAGGTACCGGAAGGAGGACAGCAATGGCAGCGACAGCATGACGACATGGTTAAAAGGCCAGGCTTTAGAGCAAGGCTTCCAGGCTTGGAATCTGATTCTAGCACATGCAAACCCTGTGGCTTTGAGAAAATTACTAAAAAAAACCAAAAAGACAAAACTTCCTTGCCTCAGTTTCCCTACCTGTAAAGTGAATAATGAAACATCTTCATATGGATGTCTCTAGGATCACATTTAGTATATGTCACAGCACTCAGAGCAGTGCCTGGCACGGACACAGCCCTGTGTGTGTCACGTTTACTGACGCTGCCGTTGTGATTGCTCTTTATTACTGAAGAGAGGCATTTCCCATGCTGTGCTAGGTGGTCGATGAATAGACATTTTTTTTCTCCTATGCCAGATGCTGGGAATACCGAAGGGCTCCACCCCTCCACTCCACTGGAGAGACAGAAAAGAGCCCTCAAATTACAAAACAATTTGACCCCGGGGTTACCAAGGAGACATGAGATGCCCAGCATAGAGGCTGCTCGTTTCTGTCATACGGGAGAGAGAGAACAAGGCTGCCTCCATCGGAGGCCAGGGAGGCAGGGCAGGGGGCAGCGAGGGGATGCCAGGTAAACCAGACTCCCCACATTTCTCCCTCCCTACTCCTGCACTGGCTCTGACAGCTGGGAGCCTCTTTCCTCGGAGATTTCTCAACCTCACACTTATGTAATCCTAACATGACGCGACAGATATCCAGCGGGCTTGACAAAGGGAGAGACTAGCTCACCCCACGATTCCCACCTGGCCAAGCAGGGGAGGCCGTGAAAAGCGCTGCGGAGATGGGGAGAGCCCAGCTCTCGGGCAGCAGGTGGGCAGTCAGATTAGCTGACCCGCAGGTGGCAAGGTGACTCCCCACAGCCATTCGGGAGGGTGGTCTAGCACTATGTGTCCCAAACCTGAAAAACTACACATACTTGCCGGTTGGCTTCTGAGACTCTCTCCAGGAATTTAACCTAAGGAAATAATTAGACGTATATGCAAAGATTATCATCACAGCATCGCTTGTAATAATGGCAAATTGGAAACAACAATAGGGGGTGATTTAAATCCAATGATAGGGGGTGATTTAAATAATTTGTGGCATTTCCCAGACTAGGGGAGAAGAAGTAGCTTCACACCATGATACTCTTGGTATGAACCTGAAAAGGTGTCATTTCCATATTAAAAAGCAAATTGCAAAATGGTATGGCTTGTCTCCCCTAATACGCATAGTCCCTGAGAAGAGAGAAATGCCTGGAAGTCCCTTCCACATGCACATCCTATTCCTCCTTCAAGACCCTGGTCATTCAATCACTTGTTCACTCAACAAGCACATGAGGAGGACTGACTTATGTACCAGATGTTAAATACAGAAGCATGAAAAACTGAAACGATCCCTGTTCCTGCCAAGCTTAGAGACCCAAAGGTCCCTTCCTCCAAGGAGACTTCCCTGATTAAGTAGTACGACCTGGACTAGATCATCATTCTAGAGGATCAGGGCGAGTTGGCTGGATACATTGGTTCCTTGAGGACAGGAACCACATCTGTTTGTGATGGGTTGGGACAGGATGAATACCAAATAAATAGCCAATTGACAAATGGATGGTTGAGTGAGTGAATGAGTGAAAGGGGCACTGTTTTAGGGGCTACCCATTTCCTGGATAAAAGTTCTTCTGAGCTAATGCTGATAGCTCATGATCCTCCACCATCACCACCACGCCCGGAAACTACAACAAAGAGAACTGAACAAAGAGAAACTTAGGGCCCCTCTCATGGACCTGGCCCATGCAGAAGAGGAGACTTGGAGGAAAGAGGGGGACTAGAGGGAGGTGGTCAGCTGCAAATCTGCACCCCTCCCCACCAAGAGCTGCTGGTTCTAACGTCACAGCCACATGGAACATTCCTGTTCACTCAGATGGCAAACCGAGGACCCTCTCCCTACCCCTTTCCAGGATGGGAAATGCAGAGAGAGAAAACCTCAGGGGACAAAAGTCTGGCTGCACTTGAAAATGCCTACTGGTTTTTCAGGGGAATTAGACATGTTCCAGAAGATGATTTCACAAGAATTTATATGTCATTCTCAAGTCAATCTTGTGGCTCATTAAACACAAAATCATTTCTCTTCATTGGTCCATCCTGAAACTCCCGTAATTTGTTGCAGGAAAAGGGAGCGGAAGTTCTGAGACTCTTCATCTTCATCTGCAAATGGGGATAGGAGTATCTTCCTCCCTAGATATTTGTGAAGATCAAATGGGATTAAAACACATGAAAGGGCCTGTATAGAGCTCAGTAAACAGTAGGTGCTCAACAAATGCCTGCTGAATCTGAAGCCAATAAAAGTCATCATGAAAATGCCAGTGTAATCTGGAAGAAATATCCCTTTCCAGTTTAGCAAGATTATGTCTACCAGGCTATCCCCGGCAGAAGAAAGAGACTTGAGAGAACAGACCTAGGACATGTATGTTTTGAAGGAAGAAGAGAAAACCTAGGGGACATGTGTTTTCTCAAAGATCAGGCCAAGGTGGGCCCCAAGAAGAGGCACAGTATGAGAGAGCTGGTTACATAGAGTAGAGAAAAGGAATACAAAAAGGAAGATATACTAAAGGAAAATTTTTGCCAATTTCACTGAAGACCTAAGAGCATGGTGGGGGAACGTGAGATGTGGCATCAGAAAACCTGAGTCATAATCAGCACGCATTTGATTGCAAGAAACAGAAACCGCTTAGAGTAGCCGGAGTGAAAGGGGAATTTATTGGAAAGATGGGTCTCACGTAGCCCAAATCCCAGCCACCAGCAGTTCCTGCCCGGACAGCTGCAGTAGCTTCCCCAGCAGTCTCCTCAAACCCAAACCAGGACATGTCATTCCCCCTCTCTCAAAACCTTTCTGGCATCTTCCCACTGAGCTTAAAGAACAAAAAGGCTTTCTGTGGCCTGTAGACCCTCCACCATCTGCCCCACGCCCACCCTGTGCCCCCTGGTTCTCATGTCCTACCATCCACCCACCCATTTCTCACTATGCTCCAGCCTCGGGCCTTTGCTGTTTATCAAACATTCCAGCTTGTTCCCACCTCCCCTTTGCACCAGCTGCTCCTTCTGCCTGGACCACACATCATCCTGTTCTTTGCCTGGCAGGTTTCTCTCTTGTCATTCAAGTCACGGCTAAGTTACCTCCTCAAAGAGTGCTTCTCTGATCACCGCCCCTTTGCTGCCTTGTGGCTTTCTGCATTGCACCATCTGACATTTTATTGTTAAGTTAGACAGATAGATAGAGTCTGCTTCTTTTGCCACAATATAAGTTCCATGAGCTCAGACAACTAGTAGTCTTTCAACAGCCGTATCCCCAGAGCATACAACATTGTCTAATTTATATGATAGGTGCTCAATAAATATTTGTTGGATGGATGGATGGATGGATGAACAGATATATCCAAGGACAGGATATTAAGTTTAGCCAGATCTCACAAAATTTAGAAGAGGTACGTTAAAAACTAACATTTCTCTCTCTGTCTTTCCTTTTTACTACAGGATGATTTCGTACTTACAGAAGTCCTTTAAGTTCCTTTCATCAAATTTCACTCATATCAACATCACACACAACCATGGTACATTTGTTAAAACTAAGAAATTAACGTTGTCCATCATACCAGAATATTAACCGAACTACTGATTTCATTTGGATTTTCCCAGTTTTGCATTCACGCCTTCTGTTGTTCTAGGATCCCACATTACATTTGGCCATCACATCTCTTAGTCTCTTCCAACCTGTGACAGCGTCCTTGTCTGTCCTTATTTTTCACAACCTTGACACTTTTCAAGAGTATTGGTCAGGTATTTTATAGAATGTCCCTGAAATTGTGGTGTGTTTGATGATTCTCGTGATCAGACCGGTGTCATGGATTTGGGGGAAGAAGACCGCAGAGGTGAGGTTCCCTTCTCATCACATCGCATCAGCGTGCTATCGACACGACTACCTCTCTTTTCTTGGCTACTTTCCTTGGAGTTGTCATGACCAAGTCTTGTTGGCCCAACAGTTCTAAGCCTCCGGTGTCTGCCACAGACTTTGGATTTACCCGATCACTGCTGCCCACGGGGCTAGGGCACGGGCAGGGTCACCTGCGTGAACACGGAGAACTAGAGGGTGGTAGCTTCTCTTAGGAAACATATCAGTTTTCTAGGGCTGCCATAACCAGTTACCACCAATGAGTGGTGAAAACTACAGACATTTATTCCCTTACAGATTTGGAGGTCAGAAGTCCAAAATCAAGGTGTCACCAGGGCCACGCTCCCTCTGAAGTCTCCAGGGAAAAAACTGTTCCATGCTTCTCTCCTCGATTCCGGTGGTTGCCGACAATCCTTGGTGTCCTTGGCCTGTGGCTGCACCTCTCCAATCTCTGTCCCCTTCATCCCATGGCTTTCATCCCTCTGTCTCTTCTGTGTCTGTGTCCATTTCTTTCTTCTTAAGAGGACACCAATCACATCAGATTTAGGGCTCACCCTAATTCAGCATGACCTCATGGTAACCTAAGTAATTATATCTGCAAAGACTCTATTTCCAAATAAGGTCCCATTCTGAGGTTCCAGGTAGGCGTGGATTTTACGGGGGCACTATGCAACCCCACGCAGAGGGGCGTGATGGGTAGGAAGGCAATGGTCAGGGTGCGAGTCCTGCCCCTTCACTGACTGGTAAAGCAAGCCTGGCTGACTCGTAACCTGTCTGTACATATGGGCGTGCCGATCATATTATTTATAACCAACTAAGCTAATGGCTACGAAAACTCCTTTTAACCTATAAGACACTTTGCAAATGCGACGTGTGAACTGTGGCAGGCGTGAGAAAGTGCCTTGCACCCCCTCGGCTACAGGAAGCTTAATTGACCGAAGGCCCCAGCTGCCGCGCTCTCAGACACATCAGCACAAACGAGGCCACGCTTCCCACGGGCTGCTCCCGGCCAATCACGGAGTGCAGCAGGGATACGACAGCAGGCCCGTCCCCGGGAGACACAGGACTCTTCTGGCAGAGACGTTGGCTGGAGGACTCCATAACGCTTTGCTCAACCTTCCTCAGACTGCACGAGAGCCCAGGATGCTCACTCCCAGCCTGCCTCCCCTCTCCCCTTCACTTGGGGTCTAAGGGCTCTTTGAGCCTTGCCTGGCTTCCTCCCTATTTTCTCCCACAGGTCTTTTCCCTAACTAAATTGGGGGTTTGCACATGCCCAAGCCTAACCAATCCATCTATTTCACTCCCTGGCCACAGTGGTTGGTACAAAGAAGAGTATGTGGCCTAATGCAAGCCAGCGAGATTCCTATCTGAAACTTTCGCTAGGATTCTTAGGGAAGAAGTATGCTGTTTTCATTGGGGTTGCTAAGTTGGTAGAAGGTAAGCCTGGAGCTGTTGATGGCCTTCTTTGCAGCCTTCAGCCTGAGACTGAATTCAATCCAAAAGAGAGAGAAAGAGAGAGATGTAAGAATTTGAGCACCTGGAGCTAGCCATGCCTGAAGCTGCTGTACTTTTCTGTAATTTACAACAATACTTCCCTCTCTTTGTTTTTGTTTTGCTTTAGCCTATTTGAGTTGGGCGTTCCAACTAAAAAAAAAAGTTAAATTCACAAATATCCTGACAAACTGATGGCCAGAGGATGGGGGGGGGCGGTAAAAAGTCAAGTAAGCATCAAGGATGGGCAAAAATGGATTCTTTTGGTTCTATGTGTAAACTACTGTCAGGGTGTCAGAAGGATTAAAGAGAAAAAAGAAACAACCAAAGAAGCATCTGTGGGAGCCGGTTTGGCTTTAGGCTGCTTTTTAAAGCAAGCCTCTCCATAATTAGGATTTCCAAATATAATCCCTCTCTCATTTGACAGAACCCAGTACCTAGACAGCTACTTCTAAAAATAAGAGAAACTAAAATCTGTCTGTTTTCTGATGAATCACTAACACATTTCATCTCTGGCTCTTCTTCTTGTGTTTGGGAATGGAACTCAAAAGAAGGTGTTTCCCTTCTTCTAAAGAATTAAGATTTGTGGGGATTTCTATCAATACATTTGTTCTACTCGTCTCCCCAAATGTAAATTTTTGCAAGAGCTGGCGCCACTCATATGAAGGAGAAGCTGTCAGGCTTTTAATAATATTAAGCACTGGTGAGGCTTATCCGACATGATGAAAAGCATCTTGGCGATTCTTTGCTCGTCCATAAACAGAAGCCCCGGCAAAGCCAGGCCCGACAATGCCTCTTCTCCCAGCCCGACCTAACGCACGGCCCCCATCCTGCTGCGGCATTGTGAGCAGGATTATAGAATTTAGCAGAATTGCAGCCTGTGCCACATTTCTGACTCGAGCCTCAATCTCTCTTCTTTGGAAATAAAAATAAAAAATAATTTGTGTTCAGCCACGAGCATCATTAATGAACACAAGGAAACCAGACTTTCCTAGGTAATTACGTCCCCTTTCTTGGGCAAATGCAGATGGTGGACGGAGGGTCTGTCTCAAGTCAGGACCCTCCTGCTCCTATTTCAAATGTGCCTCCACCCCTGGCACAGCTTTGACGGCCAAAAGCGAAGGCATCTACGTGTTCTTTAAATAGATCTCTGCCTTGCTGCCTTGACAGCTAATGGCCAAAGGATGCTAACACACAGTGGCATCTGCGTTCACAAAAATCAAGGAAGTTTTCTATCAACTGACTTGCTCCTTTATTAAGAGGAGAAGCAATCGGGCAGGGAGAAGCCAATCTACTAGGGGGTTTGAACCTCAGAGCTGCACTGAGCAGATGCTTGTGGATGAGAAGGACAAAAATCAATAATGATGATGATGACATTAATGATCACAACAGCAGCAGCAGCGATGGCTAATATTTGCTGGATGCCTCCTGCAAGCCTGGCTTAAAAGCAGGGCTTTCTATGCATGCTTTCACTGGATTCTCACAATAACCCTAAGAGGTAGGTGCTGATGTTATCTCTGCATAGCTAGATGCGTGTGATAGATTGGTTGCAAAATGGCCCTAATTCTTCCTTCCCCTGTACCCATACACCTTGCGATGTGAATTTGCATTGCAATGGGATTTTGTAGTTCTGCCCATCAAGAGACTGGACTCATTTTCTCCACCCCACCTTGAATTGGATTTGACCTGTGACTTGCTTTGGCCGATACAATGCTATGAGTCTGGACTTTCAGAGGCCTTGCAGCTTATACTCTCTCTCTCTCTTGAATCCATGCTTCTACCATGACAACAAGTCCAAGCTAGACTGCTGGAAGATGAGAGATTACAGGAGATAGAACCAAGTCCTCCCAGCCAAGGCCATGCTGGACTGGCCAGCTCTTAGAGACCCTTCAAACTAACTGCAGGCTTATCTGTGAGCTCCGAAATATTAGCCAAGTCCTGTCAGATCAGCACGACTGCCTGGCCAACTCATCGCCTAGTGAGCACGTGTCTAGTGTTACCTGCCACGGGAGTTCTGTGGCTATTGCTAACATGGCATTATTGTTCCAATACATAACTGATACAACGAGGAAACTAAGTTATAGAGAGATCAAAGTGACTTACTAGCAGATTTCTCAGTCCATAGTAGGCATTCGATAAATATTAGTTAAATGAGTAAATGAATGAATAAATGAGTTGTAAACCAAGCCTGGGTCTGTCTGACTCCACAGTCTCTGAGTGTCTGGCCAATGAGCTATTCTGGAATGTACATTTTGATCCTAAGCCAGTTTCTTCCCTTTCAAAACCACCCAGCACAGTACCTGGCACAGTTAGTGTTCTTTACTTTCTTTCCTCTCTCACCCCTGATTTCTGCCCTTTCAATTTAACTTAATCACTGCTTTATTATAAAGTTCCCAGAGAAAGGGGGAAATGTAAGTAGTGCTGAAAGATGTGTGTGATGCAACTGTAACCCACTCCCGGGAAAAGATCATGTTTCAATCCAACTTTTCTCTGTTTCTATGTGTTAAATACAGCTTCTGTTTTCATGTTTTAGATATGTTTGGATTATCTATCCCCAGCACCACCCCATTTTTTGATCTCTATCTTTTAACTGGTGGGTTTAGACCATTTATATTTGTTGTGATGGCTGCTGTATGTGAATTTGATTCTGTCGTCTGAGTTTGTGCTTTCTGTTTACTCTGCTTTTTCCATGGTCTTCTTCCCTGCCTTTCCCGTCTTCTATTTCTCCCATTGCTAGTTTGGAAGTTATATTGTTTGTCTGTTTTTTTTTTTCTTTTTCAGTGATTACCTTCCATTTTTTAAACATGCTTGTGTGACTTCATCTAAAATTTGTCAATTTCCCTGCCACCATCCAAGACAATATAAAGACCTTAGAACAGTTTGATTCTAATCCCTCTCTACTGTCATATACATCTAGCCCTGTTTTTTTATAGCCTTCAAAATAGTCATCCCTGTATCTCCAGGGATTAACACAGTGCCTGGCATGCGGTACATGCACAGCAAACTCTTAGATAAATAGACACTTATAATTTGCTTGTTATTACACTTTAAACATATGCTATGTTCTTATACACAACTTTATATTCTTCAAAGGATTTTCATACTCACCGGTCCCAATCTTGCAAGGTAAGCAGTGGAGCTATTATAAAGAGGAGGATGCGAGGCTGAGAAACTCAGTGTCTTGGGAGAGTCACAAACTAGAAAGAGGAAACTCCAAGGTGTGGGAACCCAGTTCTAAAGACTCTCAACCCAGTGCTCTCAGCCATATGCAGGATATTGGCGGCTAGTTAAGGTTTCATGTTCTCTGTGCATGAATATTGTATTCGCATTTAATCATCATCATACTTTACATGTCAGTGACAACCTGAGAACTTATCTCTGATGCCTGGGAGAGTTTTCCATTCATTCCAACCTCTTTGCCCTTATTTTAAAATTTTCAATCCAAAGTATCTATCTATTTATCTATTCACACATATATCTCTATATCTGTGTGTGTGTGTATATATACACGTATATTATTTTTTGGCATGGTGTGGCCTATTCCTTTGTCAAAACAGGCTTTGTCCTTCTTCTCAGCACCCTTAGCTTCCTCAGTGCCTTTCTTTACAAAACAGTCTTGTCACTTGATTTTTCCCTTCTACCAGCCTCAGCCCCGGACCCAAACCCACCCCTCTTCTCCCTGTGGCCAAGTGATGGTGTCGGCGATGAAATTATTCTATCCTCTGTCACCAGGAAATGAGAGAGGATTCTGTGAAATGCTGCATATAAACATCGCCTTTAAAAAAAATTACACTCCTACCCTCTGTAAAGAGCTTTAATCTTTCTCTTCAGGGGATTAAAACATTTCAAAGTAGCAAATGAAGACTCATTTAATCTCTCCATTTAAATATGTTCCCTCAGCCTATAAATTATTTATTTTTTTCTAAAAAAAAAAAAAAGGTGGCAGTGCTGAAGGTGAGAAAAAATAAATAAGCCCAATTTGTATTAGCAATCAACATTTCAAAGCTGGGGTCAGGCCTCGCGTTGGAAAAAGAGAGGAGGGTTTTCTCTGCACCGGGGAACCAAGCCCTCTGTCATTCAATTTCACTTTTTTCTTCGGCAAAATGCAAGCCTTCAATGAAATGTCTTGCTCATTTTCTCCTCCCATTTCAAGTTCTGTGCAAGCCTAGGAGAACAATGTCCCAAGACAATAAGAATCGCCAGCAATTACTGAGCACTTACCATGTACCCCTGCACTCACCTAAGTACTTGACATGTAGTACAACACATTCGATGCCCACACAACTCTATGTGGTGGGGCGCCTTTGTTATTCCCATTTTACAGATGAGGAAACTGAGGCACAGAGAGGTGACATACCCAGGAGGTGGAAGAGGCAGCATTTAAGCCCAGAGGCTCTGGCTCTGGTGCTCGTGGTCTTAACCAGTCCACTCCATGGCCCTCAAGGCCACCCCATTACTGTCCCCTGAGATAATCACTGTCCTTGTTACCTTCTATTTCTCCTCCAGAGCACTCTCCACTCTGGCCCACCCTGTGCTGGGCCCCAGGAGGCTGATCTGTGTGAGCTGCATCATTGGGCTCCCTCGTCTGTTGGGTTAAGACAACCACCACTGCCACCACCCTACTTTTGGAAGTTTCTCAAGCAATCGAGTAAAAAGCGGAATTGCATTCAATGCTATTTTTCTGCCAAATTGTTGTTTCTTTGAGTTGACAAAACAAAACAAACAAACAAACAAACAAAAACAACACCAGGGGGCCACATGGGACCCCAATTATCCCTGGGTTATACTGGAAATGATTTAAAGTTTAACTTTGTCAATGTCCTTACTTTAAGAATGACAGTATTACGAGCTAGCCACTCCATTTCTCAACGTCTGGTGAGAGAGGAGGCTGGAACAAGGACATGCTTTGCAATAGAGCGTGTAATACGGAAAATTTGACAATAGTCTAAAACATTCAACAGTAAAACAATGAGTAAATACGTCATGACACATCTGTATTATAGAAAACCATGTGGCTATTCAAAAATATGTATTTACTGGATGGAAAAGCAAGTTGTGGTAAAATATTATAGTACTGTACTTTTACATGAGACACATTCACAAAATGATGTTATAGACAGGTGCATAAAAATCGTTTGGAAATATAAACATCTAACATATGAAGGCTACTTGAGGGGCATAGGGGAGTCGTGGTCAAAGGAAATATTAGCCTTATTTGTAAATCTTAAGAATATATTCCCATATTACTTGTGCAATTAGAAATTATTTCAGAATGTACCCTTCACCCAAGGGTTCAGAAAGAATGGCCGTACCCCAGTTCGTATGGTCAGTGAACTTCAGAGCTATTTCTAGAATCTGAATTCCAGAATCTGCCTCCCCTTCTAAGAGTCCTTTCCAATACCACTTAGTTCCCTGTCTTAATTTTGAAACCAACAAAAATCACATTCTCCTACTCAAGACAGAATAAGGCAGGACTTTCGGTCCCTCAAGACATCAATGAGGAGATAATGTTTTTATGCACTAAACGTAACAGGGTTAGATCTCAACAAGGGTAACTAAGACAATTAATTTCAAAGCCTTCCAACTGACAGCGATCCACAAATCAGCTTCCACATCAGCTTTAGAAAACTAATTTCATTACAGCGAAGAATTCAATTGGGGGTTCTGGTGTCTTTTTTTCTTTTTTTTTTTTTTGTAAAAAAGAGAGTTCACTTCAAAGTGAGATGAATCTCTTTTCTAGAGCAACTTCGTAATTATACCCCAAAAACAGCGTCTGCCTCTAAAACCAACACTCAGTGGGGATGAGCTGGAAAGAAGAAAGATGCCCCAAAAAGGTATCGGGTTAAAGTGCTCGAGACACCCCTTAGAGGAAAATAAAAAGATTAAAAGTCTCTGAAAGTTTAAGTTATCATAAGCACTAACGCTTGTTTATTCAGTCAAATAATATTGAGCACTGACTATATCGGGTACTCTGCTAGGCACTGGGGACACGGCAGTGAGCAAGATGCCCAAAAACCCTGCCTTCTTGTGCCTAAGTGGTACAAGAGAACAATTATCTGGGTAGGTGAGTAGGGAGGCCAAGGGGGTTCTGTGTTAAATACAGTGCGTGGTCAGGGAAAGTCTCAACGAGAAGGTGACATTTGAGCAAACACTTGCAGGAGGCAAGAGCAGGCACAGCATGTCTCCAAGGGAAGTTTGCTCCAGGGAACCGCAAGTGCAAAGGCCCTGAGGTAGGGACATACTTGGCATATGTTTGAGGAGCAGCAAAAGGCTAATATGACTGGAGCAGAAAGAACAAGGTGAGAACCCCAGGAAGTAAGACGAGAGAGGAAGCCAGGCCCCAGCTGATGTAGAGCTCTGTAGGTGTGTGTAATGACTTGGGCTTTTACCCAGAGAGATGGGAGCCCTGGAAGAATTTAGAGAGAAGGAGTGACACGAACTCATGCACCACTGAATACCGTGATGGGGAACAAGAGGAGAAGTGGAAAAACCACTAGGGAGGCCACTACGGTAATCCAGGGAAAGTTGGTTTATCACATACTTGCTGTGAGCTGGGAACTTTGAATACTATATCTTTTATTTTTATTTTTTAATTGAGATATAATTCACATACCATACCATTTACCATTTTAAAGTGTACAGCTTGTTTTTAATATATTCACAAGATTATGCAACAATCACCACTATCTAATTCCAGAGCATTTTATCATCCCCAAAAGAAACCATACACCCATTACTAGTCTCTCCTGTTCTTTCTCTCCCAGCCCCCTGCAGCCACCGGTCTAATTTCTGTCTCTAGGGACTGGCCTATTCCAGCCATTTCATACAAATGAAATCACATAATATGTGGCTGGCTCAGCATGATGTTTTTAGGGTTCGTTCATGTTGTAGCATGTGTCAGCACTTCGTTCTCCTATGGATAGCTGAATGATATCACCATATAACCGCCTCCATTTTTATCTAAGCTAACGTCAATGGAACTCTACTCCTTGGAGCTAAATTAATTCCCATAAGTGCCAGGCGCTGTGGGTACTAAGATGAGCGAGGTGTGGTCCCAGCCCTGCCAGGGTCTAGGGTCCAGCCTCCGTAGGGAGCTCTCAGTTCGTTTTTTAAGCCAATACTTATGGAAGGCTTGTATGGAAGTTTACATCAAGCAGTGCACTGAGCACTTTACATGCATTGATTCATTTCATTCCATGAAGTGGATGCTATAATTAGCTGCATTTTATAGATAAAGAAACCAAGACTCACACATGCTAAGTCCCTTATGCAAGATCACAATGTGATAACGGCAAAGCCAGGACTTCAGCTCAGGTCTGATGGGCACTAAGGGCCACAGGTCGAGCTCTCCTGCGTTGCTTTGTCCATGCTCTGTTCTGGGAGGTACAGCAGGGAACTGTGAGGTCTTTACTTGCCCAATCTTATGCTTGCTGTGGGCAGAAATAATCTCATGAGTCTCCCTCACTTCTTAGAACCAAATGGTAGGAAGCCCGCCTTTCTTCTGAAAAACTGGGATTGGGCATGAAATAGCAACAACACAAACACACACACACACCATGATTGAAAGATTACACCTTCCTCCCTACCATTCCCATGATTGACATCTTTTGATTTCCCACAGATATGCTCCTCCCTGACCAGCTGGGACCATGCAGACAAGCAGCAGGGCTATTTGAGGAATGGAGAACTTTTAGTGAATACAGAGTCTTCAGACAGAGGTGACCTACCTATGTCTCTCCCTCTCCCTCCCTCTCTCTCTCTCTCTCTCTCTCTCAAACCAGCAGCTGAAAAATTTCTCTAAGTGCAAACCAAAGTCCCCTTCTGGCTCAGACAATTCTACAGAGCCAGCTTGCTCCTGACAGTTTGCAGGCTCCAAATGAAACCCCCTAATGGGTTGACACTACTCAGACACCAACCAGGAAAATTGACACCACGCTAAGGATTTCAAACAGATGACATGTAATGCAGGAAATTGGTTGCATGGGGGATGGAGAAAGTCAGAAGCCCGAGAGGGGATTCCAAGACCACTCTGAGATTAGTTACAGTCCCAAAATCTCAACTGTCCCTATGTCTGGATAGACAGGAGGAGGAGGAGGTATGACCACAGCCCAGAAGGCCAAGGTCACAGGCAAAAGCTGGGACTCTAGAGACACAGCCATTGTAAAAGAAGCCTCTGAGGTGGAGACAGGTAGGGAACCTGGGAAAGCTCGAATATACTGCCTAGGTCCAAGGTCTTGTATGGGTTGCCTCAGGCAGAAGTTGGGGTGTCTGGGAAATGCTAACTAAAGGGCTTGACCCCCTCTTCCCAAGTACAATAGGACAGGGAAGGGGGAGCAATAGATCTGAGGGAAAACAGGCCCAGGACCACCAAACTCTGGCTTCACTCATTCATTCATTCATTCATTCATTCGATGAACATTTATTTCGTGTTAGGTGCCAGAGCCTATGTCGCTAATAATACCCAGCCCTCCCCTGAGGGGGCGTTCGTTACACTTGTGTGGATCGTGGGCTAATAGTGGAGACAGCTGATGACTCAACCTGGGGGTAGGACGTAGGTGTAGAGTCACTTGACTGGAGATGACATTCAAGCTTCATCTCGAATGCTGAAAAGGGTCTGCCATCTGTGTGGAGCATCTGTTGTTTTTATCTGCCCGGTATCCAATGACCTTTCACCCACGCTCGGGCCCTGTGACTGCCCTGGGAATGAACACGTGACCCTAATCTGTCCAATCAGCATATTTCACCTTCCCGGCCACCGTGACTGGACTGAGGATGAGCACGTGACTAAAACTGGCCCAATGAGAGGCAATCTCAGACTCTCTCGAGAGCCTTAAATGAAGAGGCATTCTCCTTCTCCTGGTGTTGCTATGGTGGTTGGAGGTACACCTGAACTGTTGATGGCCATATTGCCACTGCCATGTTTAAGAACGACCATATTTTACAATGAAGCCGACACAAAGGGAAATTGATCTGAGAGAAAAAGTCCCAATGTATATTTATTTTGGGGCCCCTGGATCCAGCCATACCTGAGGGCATAATACTAGATCCTTATGTTATTTGAACAGATAGACTTTTTTTTTTCTGCTTTGGCTACTTTATGTTAGATTCATGTCATTTGAAATTTTAAAAGCCTTGACTGACAAGCTTGGGGGGAAAGGCAGAGGAAATAGAGTTTGCAAGGAGAAACATAAAAAGAGAGTGGTATATTCAAGGAATCACAAAGGGTCTGGTATGCCTGGAGGATAGATTTTTGTAAAAAGGAGCAGGAGATGAGTCTGGGAAGGTAGATGTGGACCTAAAGATCCTTGAGCCCTAAGTGCAGACAGCAGAACTTCCTCCACGGCTTCTACAATGTTCTCTTTTTACATCAAATAATAAGCAATACTTTTGAGTGCCTCCACATGCCCAGTATTGCGCCCAGACTTTGGGGAATGCAAGAGAGATGGTTCCATCTCTCGGAGAGCTTACAATCTAGTTGGAGCAAGGCAAGGTAAAAGAGGAAATACTATAACTGATAATATAATAATAGTGAATATTTATTGAACATTTATGACAGATACTGCACTGTATTTTTGTAGATTTTTTTTTCATTGAATCCACACACTTGTCTGTGAAGGAGGTACTATTATTGCTCCTCTATTTTATCAATGAGGAAACTACGGCTCAGAGAGGTTGAGTCATTTGCCTAAGGTTGCACAGTTTGGACGTGGCAGAACTAGAATTTGAACCCAAGCAGTGTGACTGTGGAGTCCACATACCCAAACAGGTCCGCATGACAAACAGCCTTCTGGTCACCAGCGGGCTCAGGGGTGAGCTGGCCCTGCCAAGGAGACAGATAGATGGGTCCCGTGCTGCGGGGAATGGCACATTGGCATGCAAGAGCAGGCAGGTGCCACGGCACCGTCCCCACTCCCAGGGAGCTTTTTCCACGATTGTGACCCCTCCCGGCAGGCCCTGCCATCCCGACACCTGCCACAGTTCCCAAAGAACAGGGCTGGCAGCAGAGTGTAGACTGCCGGGGTGTGTTTGCTTTTCATGTTTGGAGAGGGGAGAGGGGAGTAGATTTGGAAACTCATCCATCGCCTACGACAGCCCCTTACTCTCAGAACATGCATGCACACACATACACATGCATGCACACGTGGACACACACTGACCTCTGTCGTTGCAAATTATGCCCACCTCTCAAGGCCCCCCGAATCCCCGCCTCCTGCCATAAGCCCTCCTTGAGCACCCACGCTGGAAATGCCTCCCTTGTCTCAGAACTCCAAAAATCAGAGTCACTTAGAGGAAACACGTTCAAAGACATTACGTGATCCAAGTTCACAGGGCACGTGAGTGTCAAAGCTACAACTAGAGCCCAAGTTTTTTCATACCTCCCTCCAGACCATTTCTCTTGTGTGAGATCCACAGCTGTATTTGTATCTCACAGCTGGTACTTTTCAGTTCCTTGAAACACCTTTTAAGTCAAGGATGGCAAAGGGTGTTCATCCTATCAGTGCTGATCGACTGGTAGTGGCTGTCTGGAGCATTGTGTTGAGAAGGGTGCAGAGGGTCATCATTGTGTTGAGAAGGGTGCACAGGGTCATCATTGTGTTGAGAAGGGTGCAGAGGGTCATCATTCTGTTGAGAAGGGTGCACAGGGTCATCATTGTGTTGAGAAGGGTGCAGAGGGTCATCATTCTGTTGAGAAGGGTGCAGAGGACTGTAATTATCAGTGACTGCCATGGACAGAGAATGGATTTTTTTTTTTCCTTTCAGAGGCCTCTCCCAGATGTCCCAGGCAGAAGTAGCTGCTCCTTGACTGGATGCCCTTTAAACATATTTGAGAACTTTCCGCATTGTACTGTGACTCTATGTTTGCATGGCACGGTCTGTCCCATTAGACAGGGAGCTGCTAGAGGTCAGGAACCATTTGTGCACCTCTAGAGCCCCGGTCAGTGCTTTGCTTGAACCAAAGCTGGTCCTCAACAATTATCTGAACGTTGCATTGCTCGGACCTGTTAAACTTCACAAATTTGTGACTTCTTTAAACAACTAGACAGCAACTTTTATGAGAGCCAGCACCGCATTGCATTGCATTTGCTATTCTCCTACCATGCACAGCATAGTACTGAACGCTAATTTAATTATTTGGTTTAATTTAATTTGCTATCGGTTGCTGAATGTTTACTACATGCCTCAGGCTGTGACATGAGCTTCCTATACGTTGCTGTACTATCTTGCTCCTACATCCCCACCACAAGGTAGCTGTTAACCCCATTTTACAAATGAGGACAATGAGGCTCAGAGAGGCTGTTCAACTTGCCCAAGGTCACACAGCTGGCAAGCAGCAGAGCTAGGATTTCAACCTGGGTGTCCAGGAAACCAATTACGGCTGACTGATCAACATTATGTTAATATAATAATAAAGAAGAGTGGTCAGGTGGGAGGTGCCGAGAACACCCATGTTTAAAATCTAGAAACACGTGGGGCTCCAAGGATCGTGTTTCATCTCGTCAAATGTGATATTTCAGCTCAGAGCCTCTTTGGGGCGGTTTGTGGAATTCTGAGCAGTGACCGCTGTACCGTGAATGTCCGTGCTGCCCAGACTCAGGCTGGCTGGCCCAGCCCGTGACTCAGCACTTGGAAACATGTGCTTCTTTAAATAGCTCCTGCTCTCAGCTGGTTCTCAGAGATGATCAATGACTTACCTGTCATTGGAGGGAGCCGAGGGAGGTGTCCCGGGGCATGCCGAGCTGCTGTGCCAGAGCAGAGCAGAGGGACATTCGCACTGGAGGAGGTTCGCTGGTGGCCGTGACCCTGCTGGAGAGTTAGGAGAATGGCTGGGCGAGACGCCACCCCAGAAGCAAGAAGTGGACGACCCCCTTCCAGCCCCTGGCATTGAGGGTCCATGACTCCTCATTTGTGCACACCTGTCCGTCCACCCTGGCCTTTTGGGGTTTTGTTCCGCGTCCCTGCAGTTTTGCGGGGTAACCACAAAACAAGGTGGACCAGGGTCAGGAGACCTATGTTCAAATCCCAGTGTTGCCACCCACGAGCTGCACGACCTTGGGCAAGTCCTTCGCTTTCCCATCCTCTCATCCATCAAGCGACACTCTCTAATTAGGAAAGCGCAACAGGGGGCAGAAGGCAACCAGATCCTTCTCAGCGGAGGATTCGCCCAATGACAATGGTCCCTCCGTCCCAGGGAACAAATGCTCCTCAGACAAGAGAGGCCATTAATTGCCATGCACTGAGATGGAACCATCTCCAAGCAAGGTGTGGGACAATGACCTGCCATCTGCGTGTTTTCAGTGGTGTCCCGTTCAACGTGGATGTCAGCATATTCAGAGAGTAACTCCAAAAGGACACCCATACACACACACGTGCACGGAGGATCAGAGACTTCATTTTTGCTCTGTGATGTTTTGTTTTGCTTGAATGTTCACTGCTGCATGAAACAATTTCTAAGGCAGTGACAATCGTCATGCATATGTGCCCAGCTGAGAGCAAGGTGGGGTTGCAGGAATAGCACTAAAGGGGGCACAAAAGATGCAAGTCTATTTCCAGTGACCACGGGCTGAGTGGGTTTTGGCAAGTCCCCCGGCCTCTCTGAGCTGCAGTTTCTGCTTTTAATCAATGGGGATTTATTCAGGAAGTGTCATATTCCTGTCCCCCTGGGTTAGCAGGAAGATATTAATAAAATATGGGCGCACTTGAAAAGCACAAAATGTTGCCCGTCAATAAGGCACATATTGTTGTCAATACTCTCTTACTCCTATAAAGCAGGAAAGTAAGCCCATAAGGGGTCAGCCGGATACACTTAGGTGACTTCCTCTGTTAAGCCATTTTTTTTTCAGCATATCATGTGATTTCTGGATCACATAAGTACCAGTTTGGAGCCGAGCAGAACGGGATTGAAAGTCTAGCTCAATCAATCATTGACTAGCTAGGACAAGTGACTTAAACATCCAAAGTCTCCTTTACTGTTAAAATGATGGCAGTAATACTTCATGGGGATATGGTGAGAATTAAGTGACACAGCATACGTGAAAGATTCGGCATTAGAGTTTTCATGTAGTAAGTGCTCAATAAATACTAGAGCTTTTCCTTAACCCCCACCTCTGGATGGAGGATCTCTAGAAAACAGAGCCTGGAGCAAAAGTGTTACATGCTGGCACTGTTCTGGGGAATACAATCCCAGGGGAGCAAAAGTGAGGGAGAAAGGAGAGAGACCCCAAAGGGGGTGTTTCACGGTGCTGGCACGGCTTTGGGACAGGTTGACTGCTTGGTCTCCCAGACGTCTTCAGAGAAGCTGCATGTTTGAACAATCCAGCTGGGGGCTGGAACCGTTTCTCCACCAGCTCTCGTCTGCCGTTGGTCAAGGCTCCCTCCCAGAGTGGGGTGTCAGCTCCCCCACACTTCTGGGTTTCCCATGGGTGGGTAGCAACGGGAGGCCAGGGCGCTGCCTCAGTGGATCAGGAAAACCCCAGGGCAGCACATGATCTTGGGTCATTTCCATGAGTGACAGAGGGCACCAGAGCAGCTGCCACAGCAGGAAGGACAGCAGCAGGGACGGTGGCAACATCGTCATCTTTAAGACCACGAGAACAGCACAGACCATCGCTAAGCCTGCTCTGGCCAGAAAGCAAGGCAGGTGCATGGCGCGTGGGAAGTTCGCCGGCTCAGCCTGACACTTTCCAGCCAGGTGAGAGTCCAGATTCGCCTCCTTAATGTTCACGATCGGTTGTCAACCTGCCACCTGCGCGTCTGGTGTCTAATGCACATAGATTCAGTCCCGGCCACCCATTTCAGAGAACGAATGGGGTCTCTTGGCCCCGGGAGAGCGTACAGGTCTCCACTGCCACTGAACGTCCTGCTGAGAACCGAGTCGCCCCGGGCTGCCCTCAGCTCTCGCTGCAGAAGGCTGTTTACTTGAACCTCGGGACCTCGACCCCTGGCACAACTGTCCATCAGGAGAGGCATTTGAACGTCAGGTCCTGGGCTTTTTATCAAAGAACACGCTGAAAAGCCGCAGCCATGCCACATCTATTCTTGCTTCTGCCGGGTTTTCTTTGGGCTGTCGGACCATGGTATTCAATGCTCCCTATTTAAATTCATTTTATTTCATTCCTTTGTTTATTCAGCAAATATGTATTGAGAGAGTCAATAAGAAAAAGACAATCTAAGAGAAAGACGGCTAAAGGGTAATGAATAAACGGTTCGTAGAAAAGAAAGCACGAATGGCTCATACTCATTTGAAAAGACGCTCAGTTGCACTCAAATAAGAGAAATGCATGTTAAAACTACGGCAATATCATTTTCCCCTTTGGATGTGCAAAAGCTGCAAAAGGTTAAGAAAACACTTTGCTGGTGAGGTTGTGGGGAGACATGTATTCACAAAAACTGCTGGTAGGGGTTTTCCTATGGAGTGTCGTTTGACAATATCCATCAAAATTATGAATGCACATTTTCTTTGACACAGCAATTCCCCTTCTGGGAATTTATCCTACAGGAATGTTTGGACTTGTGCAAAATGATATATATACAAGGTTATTCACTGAAGAATTATAAGAGCTAAATATTGGGAACAACCTATCTCTCTTTGAATAGATTGGTATAGCCAAACCCTGGCATTCTATTAATATACAGCATTTTTTTTGCTTTTACCATTATTTTTAATTGACGCAATAATTGTACATACTTACGGGGTACAATGTGACATTTCCATGCATGCATACACTGTGTAATGATCAAATCAGGGTAATTTGCATATGTGTCACCCCAAACATTTATCATTTGTGTTGGGAACATTCAAAATCCTCTCTCGTAGCTATTTGAAAATATACAATGAATTTGTAATTATAGTCACCTATATTGCTATGAAACACTAGAACTTATTCCTCCTGTCTAGCTATATTTTTGTAGCCATTAACCAACCTTTGGCTATCTACCCCCATGCAGGTTTTAAAAAAATAGAATGAGATTCACCGATTTGGAAAGATTTACATGACATATTGACAAATAATGAGGCACAGAGGATACAGTATTCCCCCAATAATGCTGCCTAATAAGCCACCTTACAACTGTTTAAAAAGTAATTATCATTCTCGTTCTAATGGATTTGAGACCTGGTTGGGGTTCTGCAGATCTCCACAGGGGCCCAGTAGAGTGGCTCTGCTCCAAGCCACAAGCCACAGGTGCTGCTCAGAGTGTTCCCCATTCCTCGTTCAAGGACCAGGCTGAAGGGGGAACAGTTAACCAGGCCACGCTCTTCTCATGGGGAAGCATGAGCTCAGGAGACGAAGACCAATCACACAAAAGCATCTCAAGACTCACCTCTCATCAGCTAACATCCCATTGGCCAAAACAAGTCACATGACCAAGTCCAAAGTCAAGGTGTGAAGAACACTCTACTCACCAGGAGCCACAGCAAAGGGTATGGATGTTTGATATCAGCGGAGGGGAGTGAAGAGTTGGGACTAGTAACTCAATTTAACAGAATATAAACACACACATGTGTGTGCATGTAGATATGTATGCATACATATATGTATTCAGTTTTACCTGTCTTTGCATAAAGATATCCCAGAAGAAACTGTAACAATGATCGCCCGTACCAAGGAGCTGGGGAGAAGTGAGAACTAGATGAATAGAAGATAGGTGAGAAAAAAAAAAAAAAGAAGAGAGGTGAGGAGAAAGACATTCTGTTGTATACCTTTTGATATTTTTTTAAATGAGATGAATGGTTGACCTGTGCAAAAAGAATTAATGAAAGAAGACGTGTTAAGCACCTACTAAGTGCCAGGCACTAGGCTAGGTGTTGGGGCAAATCACTAAAGGATGTAAGACAAATCCAGTTGCTACCTCCAGGGAGCTAACAGTTCGGTTGGGTGGGTTTTCAACCTTGGCTGCCACCAGAACTCACCTGGGGAGCTTTTAAAAAACATTGATGTCAGCTCCACTGCCAGAGATTCTGTTGCAATTAGTTTGGGGCGGAACTGGACATTGGCATTTTTTAAAGATCCCAAGTGATTTTAGTGTGAAGCCAGGGTTGAGAATAGTCTCGTAAGAGGAGACAGATTTAAACAGATAATCACACAATTAATTTACTGCACTTGTGCTAAGCATGTCAAAGGAAAAATACAGTCAGAGATTTCTTATAGTACTATGAGCAACTAGCTTCTTTCCTCTCTGTGTTATTAAAAAGTATAAAGTTTAACATATTTCCCTTTTCACTTTGGCAACCAGGAAGCTCAGTGCCAAATCTGAAGCTCACCTGGAGCAACTTCTTAAATCCATACTGCCTACATGTGTGAGGTCTTTTCCCCGAACTGAATTTCTGCCCTTACTTATTTTTTTATGGAGCCTGAATCTCTAGTTCTATTTAGTTACTGGGTCATGATCTGTGTTCCTATAAGGTGTCTTCAATCGTTTATGATGTGGAGGAATTAAATTATCAGTGATATACTAATAATGTCTTCTGTTTATTTGCTTGACGTCTATTTGGCTGGCTCTAGGCACTAAGGTAGGCACTTCAGATTTTTTTATCTCCAGTTGTTTAGGAAAAAAAACACCTCATTTTACAGATGATAAACTGAGGCTCAGAGAGGTTAATAGCTTGTCTAGAGTCACACAGCAGCAAGTGGACAGGCTGGTATGTTAATGTCCTATTACTACTGTAACAAATTATTAATACCACAAACTTGGTGACTTAAGACAGCACAGATTTATTATCTTACAGTTCTGAAGGTCAAAATCTGAATAGAGTATCAGGACTATACTCCTTGCCAGGATCTAAGGGAGAATGATTTCCTTGACTTTTCCAGCTTCTAGAGGCTCATTCCTAGGCTCAGGGTGGTGCATAACTCTAGCCTCTGTTCCTGTTGTCACATCTCCTACAACTCACTCTGCCCTTCCTGCCTCTCTTGTGTAGACTATTGTGATTAGTTTGCCTCTCGCCCTGAAAATCCAGGATAATCTTCCCACCTCAAAACATTTTACTTAATTGCATCTGCAAAGTCCCTTCTGCCACGTAAGGGAACATACTCACAGCTCTCGGAAATTAGGACTTGGACATCTTTGGAGGGCCATTATTCAATCATAGCTGGGATTCAAATTCTAAAGCCCCAAACCTGTGCTCGTTTTACTGTTCTTTGCTGCCTCTGAAAAATCTGGGATTTATTTCTACATAGTCATTAACCCCAGTGCCTTCCTGAGTCTACCAAGAGAAAGGAACATAATTCTTACAGATCAGGCAAGAAACAGAAATAATACTCCCTCTCCCAAAGAGAAATTTCTCCCATTTCCACTTAGAGCTGGGAGGGCTATTCATGAGGTAGGGTACCTAAGGATCAGTCCCCATCACCTTTTTGCTGGTAGCCAGGTGGGCCTTTAAGAAGTGGCTATCTTGGGTTTCCTGCATTGTTCATCTGTTGCCTTGTTTGTTGCCTTCCCCGTGGGTAACACAGTAAGCACAGAGCTGGCATTCCATCGATCACTGCAAACCCCACAGTTGCCCAGATGGAGTGGATAGGATTGCACCTGCGTGCAAAATTTGAAGATGAGGGAGGAACTGAGCAGGCTCTGCCCAGAATCTCCCACCTTTAGGAGGAGTAGACATGAAAGCTGAGGTCCCCCGGTCAGGACCAGAGCAGAGAAAACATGAGTAGAGTGGTGTTTGTTTGTCTAGCTAGGGCCCTTCTGAGAACAGAGATTACATCTCTTGAACATTCCATGTGAAACAGTCTGAATCGATCGTGCTTAGACATCAATAACAATCCACCTATGAAAAATTCTCCCACAAGGGCACAAAGATAGATGTACAAGGATACTCACTGCACTGTCTGTAACAGCAAAGAGATTGGACACCACCCAAATGTTCATCAAGAGGGGATTGGGAAAACAAATGATCCTACCGTTACAATGATGGAATGCTACACAGCTATTAAAACAATGGGACAGATGAGAAAAGAGATCCAAGATATACTGCTAACTGAAAAAAGCAAGTGGAAGGAAAGTTTATAAAATATGGTCCTCTGTTTAAAAATATGTATATATATATATTGCAAAATTCATCAAACTATATACTCTAGGATCCGTGTATTTTTTTTACTGCACATAAATCACTTGTTAATAAAAAACAATATATGTTCCTTCATTTTTAAGAAGCAAATTTTTCAAATTCCTTTTTGAAATTGACTTGCCTTCCTCCACCCCCCCCCCAAAAAAAACATTTGCCTTGTCGTATAATGCAGAATGTTATGTTTTACAGAAAGGCTAAGTCAAAGGAGTGGCTTACTAATGATGGTGGTTTCAAATAGAAGACATACAAGAGAGATGTATTAGCATATACATAGAAAATAAACACAGGAGATAAGTTTATGCATAGAGAAGCTAAAAATACACACATTTTGAATTTAGGAGTGAATAATAGGGTGAGAGTGGAAGATGCAGGAACTAAAGAATAAATTTCTATAATTGAATTTTTTTTACTAGGAACACATATTATTTTAGTAATGAGAAACAAATAAAGGTTAGGGGAAAATCCTTTGTGTGAGCCGTATCTCTTGCGGGAAAGCTCATCTTATCTTTAGGAAAATGAGGGCATTTGATAATTTAGCAAGTCAGGAAAATTGGGCCTCATTTGTGTTTTTAAAGTATAAAAGACTTTGTCATTCTGATTACAAGTGTAATACATGCTCACTGTATAATTAAATACCCAAATAACATGGAAAGAGGGCCTTGAAACCTACCCATAATGCCCCATCCTATCCCCAAAGAGAGCAAATCTCAATCTTGGGGTACATACACTATCTTACAACAGCCGCACCAATCTTTATATACCTCTTTAAAACTGATTTTGTCCCACATAATATGTAAAGAATATCTTTGCATGTCCCTAATATTACCACATACATCATCATTTTAATAATCCCAATATACTACATCTATAGCTATATCATAATTGGTTGAATATTTATATTGTTTCCAATCTTTTGCCAATTTAAACAGTGGTACAAAGAAAATTCTCATATATATATATATATATATATATATATATATGGCACTTATCTGATTATTTACAAAAGATAAATTCCTAGCAGTGTAGTTTGCTGATTCCAGAAGTTTCTAGAAGCATATTCTTAAGGTTTCTGGTGCCCACACATTCTCTCCATAATGCGAATAATCACTGGCCTTAGCATCGATTGAGCATGGACTTCAGGCCAGGTCTCGCACTCCTTTACCTTCTGAGCACTCCTATGAGGGTGGTGTTATCATCCCTCATTTTATAGATGGGTAAACTGAGGCTCAGAGTGGTCCGTAACCTCTCAACCTCACACAGCTAAAAACTGGCAGAACCAGGACTAAAATCACAGTTTGGGTGTGGCAAAGTCATAACATGTAACCAAAATAATATCCTGAAATAAATAAATAAAATTTTAAAAATAAAATAAAACCTAGGCCCATCTGCTTCCAAAGGGCACGCTCACACTCGCAGCAGCGAGCTCCCTGCTATGCACCCGGCTTCCAGAACAGTTCTGTCATTTCATCATCCTGCCAACCACGCATGAGGAAGCCCAAGTCCTCGTTTCACCTCCCTCACCCAAACTGAGCAATCCTCGTTTGAATCACGTAGGGAGTATGCGGTTGCAAACGACAGAAAACTCCACGACTGGACTAAATAGTAAAGTGGTCCATTGGCTCAAATGACAGGAAGTCCTAAGACAGGCCATGTGTCAAGGATGGCTTTACCCAGCAGCTCTTTGGTGAGACTGAGGTTCAGGTTTTGCTTCTTTTCCCTATCTTCTGCTCGCTGGCCTCATCTTCCATCTGACTCGCCTTCCTGGTCTCAGGATGGTCCCCAACGACTCCCAAGGCTCAGTCCCCCGGGTCCAGACAGGGGCAGAGAAGACTGGCTTTGGACGCCCTCTCAGCAGAATGGGGAATGTTTCCCAGCAACTCCAGCTCCTCACTGGTCTGAATTGCTCCGTGTGCTCACCCTGCACCAGTAGCCGTGGCCAGGGAATAGGACAATGATGACTGGTTTAGACCTGGATCCCAGAGCGCAGGTAGATTCAGCCTCCTCCAAAGGCGAAATAGAAAAGGTGCGGAGTGAAAGCCAGGACACACGCCAAGAGGAGCAGAGTTGGATAGTGGGCACTGCGACACCCTCTCCTATGCCCCACCCATCTCTAACCATTGCAGGGCACCCTACGAGCCTCCCCACCCTCGCTCGTGGCAGGGACAGGTGTCCGGAAATAACATCCCCGGGAAGCACCCCTCAAGCAATGATGATGAAATAGGTGTGCGCCCCAGTTCCCTCTCCCCGTGGGTGGCACAGCCGGGGTGCATGCCCCGCAGTGGCCCCCAGCTGTGCCCCGTGGGATGAAGCTCCAGTCGCCCTCAGCGGTACTCAGGTTGGGGACATCCTTCTCATGTCCCCAATTCTCTCCCAGTGGGACCACATTCCAACTAAAGCACTTCCTCTTGAATCCCCGATGTGGGGTCTATTTCTAAGGGACCCAAACTAAGAGAGTGATGCAACTAACTACCAAGTCCACGACATTATTGCTTTTTGCCTTTGTCTAGCTTAGGCACACGCTCCACGGATGGAAAATCGCGGTGTTACGAGGCTGAAAATAGACATTCGCGCGGTGGCCCTGCCTGCCTGCTAAGAGAACCACGTCTACCTGCAAGCTATCTCCTTCACCCTCAGTGTGAAGGCAAGGCGACCCTTCCTTCCAGAACCCACTTTGCATGCACAACTACCTCAAACGGGACCAGACAAGAATGCATTATTAAGCGCCCCATAGAGACACTGTCCTGCAGACACAGACATCTGGACGCCTTGGTGAGATTCCTTTAGGAAACAGAAAGAATTGTTAAAGACTGACTCAGCCCATGGCGAAGGGTTTTTACTCTATCTCTTTCTGGGAGCATTTGCTATATAAACAAACTATTAGTCTGGCCAAGAGATGAAAGAGAAACCCTTCCTCAAATGATGGCAGGCGTTAATGTTTAAGCTCACTTCTACAGGATATCATCTCCCTTTCTGCGCCTGTTGACGGGACGTGGATGACAATAATTTATACTGGCTTCGTTGACTGCCGTACAGCTTTGCACGGCTGGCTGCAGTATTGGCAAACGGCTGCTTCTATTGGGAAAGGACGTGTGAGCAGCTTCATTTCAAGGACGCGTCCCAAACGAAGCAGATTTCTACCTTGGAAATGGCCCTTTTCAAAGGAGGAGACTTCCAGGGTCTTTAAAAAGGGGCCTGATTCTGAGAGCCGGCGCGTAGGAAGGGACCTGAAAGATGATTGAGTTCAACTGCTTCCTTTTACAAGGAGCGAGCTGACGCCCAGGAAGGAAAAAGGCCCGTGTCTAAGATGACTGAGCGAGTTAAAGCGGAGCCCAGGAAAGCGGCCAGCAGCCCGGCTCCCGGTTCAGAGCTCATCCCACCACATCCTCTGCCCACACCCCGAGCCCTGAAGAAATCGACAGAATCTATTTCTGCTTTCAGTGGGCCGGGCCGAGGGCTGGTGGGTCCAACGGATTGAAGGCAGAGGCAGGAAAAATGCCCAGCCTAGGATGGACATGACAACACATCACTCTTTCTCTCACAGGAGAATGACTCTGGAAAAAGCTGAAATTCGTGAGATAATGCACAGAAGGTTACTCAGACAGAGAGAATCCAACGTATTCTTAAAGTGTCTGCCTTTCAGCTCCGTGTAGACAACAACTGGGTGAAGGGGCTGGGTGGTGAGCATAAGGGAGGGGTGGGGACTGTGGCAAACTTGAGAGCATCTGCGAGGAGCCCAGTGCGGCCAGATCAGCTGATTTTTAGAAAGAGACCAAAAGTTCAACGTGGTATATGGAATCTTCCAGTTTTTAACTGTTGGCAATGGACGTAATTTAAAAAAAAAAAAATTCAAGCCCCATACAAGCCAAACAAAACATCATCTCCCAAAAGATCAGTGTGTAACCTCTGGCACAAGGTATCAACACCTGGTGGCAGATCTGGTCATTCATTCATTCACGCATGCATGCCTCCTTTCGTTCATGTATTCAATGGCAGTGGCTCCTAAACCTTTCCACACATTAGAACCACCAAGGAAGCTTAAAAATCCCAATACTTGGGTCCCACACTCTAGAAATTATACAAGAATGTCCAAGAGTAGAAGCTAGGCATCAGGATGTTCTTGATATCCCACGTGGGTCCAATGTGTAGCCAAGTTCAAGAACTGCTGGTCCACAATGAGTCGGGCTGTGCATTAGTCAAGAGGGACACAGGGATGGCCAGGCAGAGAGGTTCCCTGCCCTCCCAGGGCGTATAGGCCAGGGAGCCATCCACACAGGCAGCCAGACGTGGCAGAGGCTGCCAGCTGCCCACCAATCTGCTCTCCCATCCTCCAGGGACTACACTTCCCCGCCTCCCTTGCAGCTAGATGTAGCCACATGTCTTTACTCTGGCTAAGAGAATGGGAGCAGAAGCCTTGTGTGTCACTTCCGGGGTGGCCTGTGAAAACCCCACGCCCGCTCCTCCGTGCTCTTTAACCCCTGCGGCAAGAAGGGGCAGCTGGAGGCCAGATGTTGAGGATGGCAGAGCTGCTGTCAGCCCAGGCTGCTGGGTGCGTGAGTAACTGCGAAGACCACCCACTGACCTGGAACAAGCACCCCGGACTGTTACACATTCTGTTACACAGAAGAGATAAACTTCTATATCCCCGATGCCTCTGGATTGCTGCGGATGTCTGGTTACAGCAGCTTACCCAGTGCGCTAAGAAGCAATCACAGGAGAGATAAGAACGATGACAGCGCAGGGCCAGATGCTCTGGGACGCAGATCCAGACTCAGGGAGACCAGAGCAGGCCTCTTGTTGACTCGCTTACCCAGTCATTCAACGAATATGGACCGAGTACTCACCATGCGCCAGGCACTTGCTCTAGATACAATTAATTCCATCAGTCAATAAGTTACTGTCATAGAAATCCCATGACAGGGCACTAGAGAGCCAGCAGTGTCTCGGGATGTTCAGGCTGCTATGACAGGACGCCATAAACTGGGTGGCTTATAAACCACAGAAAATTATTTCTGACGGTTCTGGAGGCTGGAAAGTCCAAGACCAGCGTGCTGGCAGATTTGGGGTCTGGTGAAGACCCACTTCCTGGTTTGTAGATGGAACCTTCTAGCTGTGTCCTCGCATGGTGCAAGAGATGAGGGGTCTGCTTCGGGCCTCTTTCATAAGGACACTAATCTCATTCATGAGGGCTCCACCTCCACGACCTAGCCACCTCTCAGTACATCACCTTAGGAGTGAGGATTTCGACACATGAATTTTGTCAGAGGGAGGAGTGGGACACAGACATTCAGACCGTAGCAAGCAGTGAAGAGAAGACCCAAAAATCCTTGCCCTTGTAGAGTTTAGGGTCCTCAAAGTATAAGGCGACATTTAGGCTCAGACCCGAAGGATGAATAAGGTAGGCAGAAATTGGGCACCAACATCCCACTCCTGGAAAATAAAACACTATGTGCAAGGACCAGGAGGGGAGAAGAAGGTGGCACCCTGGGGACACTTCGAGTCACTGAGTCTGGCTGAAGCTCTGAGTGGGAGGCTGGGGAGAGAGGCTGGTGAGAGATGAGACAGAGACAGAGAGACAGCAATGAGAGACAGAGAGAGGACAAGGCAGAGAAACTGACAGAGACAGACCCAGAGAGACCAGTGCAGACCCAGAGAGAGAGAGAGAACCGAGACAGTGAGGTGGGCACTGCAGGGCCCCCTCCCCTGATTCTACACCTATAAGGGCCTTATTTTTACACAGGAGACAGACGTCCACGTTTTCCTTAAGTTGACTCTTCAGTGGGTGGCGAAGGTCAATATTTGATCTTCTGCAACTCCCAGCGATTCATCCTACACAACAAAGGCTTTGTTCATTAGCCTGACAGCAGCCCCGTGCCTGGCTCGGCCGAGCTAGGTGAGGTTTGTTCCTTCCACACCTGGGGCTTGGACTGAGCCATGGAAGGGCAAGGTGGGCGCTGGGAGGCCTGGCTTCTAGAACCTCCCTGACTCTCGGTGGGGGCCGTGAAGTCTGTGCCTCTGTTTCATTATTTGTAACGTGAGCATGCACTTTCCTCCTCGGACGTTGTGTTGCAGCGCCGACCAAAGTTTGTGATCATGTATTAATATTCAACTGTGACATTGTTTACTTAACGTACGTTCGTCACAGGAGGGCTTGAGAGCAGGTTGTGTCTGTCTTGTTCATGGGTGGGCGCACAGTAGGTGTTCGAGGGCATGAATTTGTTGAAAGAAAGGACAGAGGGAGGAAGGAAGGGAGGTAGAAAAGGAGGAAGGAAGGAAAGAAGATGTTAAACATGTGTCATGAGGACTGCGACAAGGAAGAGCAGGTTGCAAGGGGATTTAACCTCATCCGGATTAACTCTTTGAGAAGAGAAAACTGCAAGCTGAGACTGAAATGATCTTCCTGGGTTTCCCTGCGAGGGCTCATAATCAACCTTCGTGCCTCTTGCAAAGGCATCTGCATTCCCACAACCACAAATGCAGGCTTGGGGAGAGACTGGCACATAGAAGTGGCCCCAGCAGGAAAGCACAGAGCCGGGAGGCCACCTCTCCCCACCCTGCACGCACCGATTGCCGGAAGACAGGCAGGAGGAGGACCCGGAGCACAGCCTGGCTGCTTGAGGTCACTGGAACCAGCTCGAGCTCCCCTGGGACCTGGTGAGGGTTCCCCAAAATCCCCATTCACTCCTCTCCCTCCTCCTTAAGGCGGAAGTCTGAGAATTTGCTTCTTTCCAGCCAAAACTGAAGATTTCCAAGCAGCTGAAGCCCTTGGATTTTCAAAGAACGAAAAGATGAACTGAATTCATGGCGGGAACAAAAGAGGAAGTGACAGCTCACCCGGCAAAAACACCTGGTGGGAGATCGACATGCATAGACTGTCACGGACCCGTGAGTCTGTGTCAATATAAATAAATGTGAATAAAAGAATAAGTGGGGGAGGGGAGGAGAGAAGCCCTAAGCCGACTAAGCCCTGTACGAGGAATGAAGTAGTTGGCAAATCTTCAACAGACGCTAACACTAATGGATGAAAGTTTGATGCACAGCAAGATATTTACTAGCCACGAAGTATCTCCCCGCAAATTATTTTATTCATTGCAAAGGGGAAAATTGTAACTTGACAGTGGAGAAACCTGTTGACTCTAAGCAATCACCAGGAACAGGACACACCAGTGGCAGGCGTCTCCGCACAGGACGCCCGGAGGAGAATTCGGAATTGTCCCCTCGTCCTTCCTGCCAAGGGTGCACGACCTGCATATTATGGCAGGGAAGCATTAGAAAGCCCCAGCTGAAGGACATTCTGCAAGACAACAGGCCTGCACGTTTCAAAGGCATCGAAGTCGAGACACAAAGAAGGGCTGAGAACTGCTCTAGATTAGAGGGGGTGAAGGAGACGTGAGAACTCAGTGAGATGCAGAACCCGGGATTGGACCCTGGACAGAAAATATTACTGGGAGGGTTGGCAAATTTTGAAAGCAAACCGTAGATTAGATGATAAGCTTAGAGAGATGGTAACCTTCCTGGTTTTGAAAACTGTGGCTATGTAAGAGAATATCTTTTTTTCCTGGGGTACTCACACTGAAGTATTCAGGGGTTAAAAAAAAAAATATATATATATATATATTTATATGTACTGGAAGAAGAATTCGAACATCAGAGCAGAGGGTAACGGCTGGTTTCTGGAATCAAGGGAACTGTGTTCAAATCCCAGCTCTGCTACCCACTGGCTGTGTGACCTTGGACGAGCCACTTGACTCTCGGAGCCTCAGTTTCCTCATCTGTAAAATGGGGCTACTAATAGTGACTTTCCTTACCGGACTCTTGTAAAGGCTTGGTGGCATAACCCACTCCAGGGCCTGGGAATAGTCTCTGGTGCGCGCGAATGCTTGATAAATGTTAGAAGCAGCTATAAATCTGAAAGTCTCAAAGTTGTCTGCGATCCTTAGAATCTTCCAGTCCGACTGCTCTTCCAAGTAGGGGTCTTCCCGAAAAATGTCCTCCATGAAAAGAAGCAAGAGTCTAAATACCACTGACTCCGAGCTGTGAGGGCCCTAGCCTAACCTCCTGGTTTTACAGATGGGAAACTGAAGCCTAGAGCAGCCAAGGTCAAACGGCTTGCCAAGTATAGTGTGACTCACCGAAATTTTAATTAACACCTACTATGTGCCAGGCTACTGCTAGACACTGTGGGGGTTACTAAGATAATCAGGCTCAGAGTGTGAGTGTGAGAGCGTGCGTGTGCGATTATTATAAAGTGTGAATGGAGACAAACCAAGAAGAAAACCTTGCCCACATCTCTCCATGACATCTCACCAGTCCCCAAACCCACATTTTTAAAACTCCCATCTCCATGTCTTTGCCCAAAGCCTCATCTTACTAGCATATCAAATCCTTCCCCATTTCTTGCTACTCATCTTGCCATGCTCTCACTTAACACCTTCAGTGGCTCCCTATTGCCCTTGGGGAAATAAAAACAAACCCAAACTCCTTTTCAGAGTGTACGTCACTCAGCCCAATCACTCAGAACAACCCTGTGAGCAGACTGACAGCCAAGCCACAGCATTTATTGAGCACCTACTGTATGTAACTTCTTATGAAGGTGCAGGGAGATACAAAGAAGAGCGTGTGGCCTTGCTGGTAGCAGTGTGTACCGTGGCTGAGGAGCAGGCATGCTTGCAAACCTCGGGCTCATAGTGGACAACGCCAGACCGTGTGGAGCGGTGTTCCCCCAAGTGTAGAAACCCTGCATCTCCATCACGTGAAACTGATACTACAGGAGGGTGGCGCACGCCGCGGTCGGTACCTGCGGCAAACGTGCTGCGGTTTGGTCTGCAGGGGGGGTTGGGGGGGACCAACATCAACAGGGCGCCTGGCACGTTCCATGCTGCGATAGACACAATATTGCCACTCTCCTCACTGGCCTGCTCTGTCCACAGCCTGATCCCCAGAACCTGTGGCTATCTCACCGTCTGCAGCCCAAGAGACTTTGCAAGGTGTGGTTTGCAAGAGATCAAGTCGGGGAGGTTATCTCCGGCAATCTAGATGGGCCCTGAGTATAATCGCTGGTGTCTTAATAAGAGAGAGGCAGAGGGAGGTTTGGGTTGGGGTGATAGGATTGCTGGGGGTGTCAAGCCAAGGAGACCAGGAGACCATTGATGCCCTAGAGCTTCCAGAAAGAACACAGCCCTGCCAACACCTCGATCTTAGCCCCCACGAGACCCATTCTGGACGTCTGACCTTCACAGCTATAAGATAATACATATGCATGATTTTAAGCCACGAAGCGCGGGGTGACTTGTCATGGCAGCCAAAAGAAGCTAACGCGAGAGCAATGTGCACCCCCAAGACCTGTTGGCCCCACAACACTGAGATGTCGGGAGTGGTATTTACCCAGCAATGACCCTGACTTTCTCCTTCACCCCCGGAGGGAGAATGACCCGCAGCGACAATAGCGCAGCGACAATAGCGCATAGTCCTGTGACTATGTCCTGTTGCTTTCCCTGAACTCTGCTCACGGTTTTGGAAATACTCCTGCATTAAATTCTCCTCGAATCACCCAGTCTGGGAACGCCAACTGTTTCCCGCTGAAACCTCAGCTCGCATCCACCCCACTGCCTAACAAAGTCCAAAGGCTCGTCCCTTGGCTTCTGCACATTCCAGAACATTCTTGTCACTAGATTTCCACGTGTCTCAGAAGCTGATTTCTTGTCTCAGCACCTTGGTTCCTGGGGCCATAGATGCGTCCTCAGATGCACGAGCTTTATCTGCAGCATTTCCGCTTCCGTTTCCCTAGAGAATCTACCGACGGCAAGAATTTCCTAACAATGTCGCTGTTTGCTGAATAGTCCACAGGGTGTCCACGGAAGCTGTGCATCACAGCAACGTGGACAGTGGCTGGTGGCCACAGTAGACACCACCAATCCTGAAACGTCTCTTGGGATTTCACTTGGCCTTTCAACTCTCCCAGGTGTTGACTAAAGAAAAAAAAAATCAAGCTTTTAAGGAATTAAAACTGGTTTTATTCTGAGGTCTTCCTGATGGCTGGAGACTGAGACCTACAGCCCAGATGCCAGCAGGCGGCTTTGGCACCATACCCTAGCCCATTGCAACGTACACGGGTGGAGGATCCGTGTGTGCAAAATCACATCGAAGTTTGGGCGTAAGAGCACATCTGGTTATAGATTACAGAGACAAATCACTAAGCCCGTCAGATGTTATCTTGTAAAATGTGAGAAAAGGCAAGGATTAGGGTCACTTATCTTTTATGGAACATGGTGATTCAGGCAAGAGACTTGGGGCAGTGGGGCTATGCAGGTGCTCATGCTCTATGATGTTTTGTCTCCAAAGCACCTTCCAGGAGACCTACATGCCACGCAAGAAGCGACCAGGAGCGCACAAGCCCTCCGAGAATTCCCAGATACAGCCAAGAAGGCATTGGACTTGCTATGCTCTATGGGATGGGAGCTTAGACCATTTTTATTTGGATATTAAAGGGGCGCATGGCCCCAGAAGTGTGGAGGCAACGGGAGACATGCCACTCGTGGATGGCTCTCTCAGACTTGGAACCTTAGCGCTCACGCTCGAGGTCTCACAATCACGCTGCAAAATAAAGATATGCCCGGATCGCTTCTGGACCGTGGTGTTAATTACGCGTCTACAAGCCAGCCAGTGAGAAAGCTAAAATCAGACAACAGTCTGATATGGTGACATTTGGCATCGGTAACTGAAGTGTCTGAGAGAGACAGATTTGTAAGACGCACTTATGTTTCATGACGACACACAGGCATTCAGGAGCCCCCGAGAAATTCTGAAAGTTCAGCATTTTCTCTGCATCTACCTGGCTGTGCGTGGCGCTGAGAAAACATGCTGTCTTGCCCGCTCCGTGAGATGGAAGAGGGCAGGAAGACGGAGGGGCAGAATCTGTTAGACTGAGCCCCCAGGCTGAGTCACTGGAATGTGTTTTTCTGGTGATATTCATTAATATGCATACCCAGAACCGATGCTTTTTCAAAAAAGCAAAGCAAAATAAGGCTCCATGGCTAACTATAGAATCCATTACATGCTGCTTAAATTGTTGCCGGAAACACATGCCTAGGGTCTCCAAGCTGGGAAAACCATTTTTGTTATACTCCCAAAACTGAGCCAAAAGCTTAACTAAAATTAACTCACTTGATCCTCACAAATATCTTAGGTGGTGGGTACTATTGTTATCCCCATTTTACGGATAGGTAAATCAAGGCTTAGAGAAGTGAAATCACTTGGCTGGTGTCTCAGTCAGGATCAAGTCAAGACATTGGAAACCATTTCAAGTATTCACAACAGGAAGAATTTAATGCAGGGAATTGGTTACACGGGTGAGGAGGGAGCTAAGGCAATGGGATGATGAGGCCACCCAGGAAATTGCTACAGCAGAAGGTTGTTATTACCCTTGGGCTGGAGGTAGGATTCCTAGAGCCCTGGGGCCAGTGTCACCTGGTAGAAGCTGGAAACTTGGAGGAGTCAATAATGTTCCCAAAGGCAGAGAGGGAGGGGCAGGAATACCCAGGAAGCCAGCAGACAAGGAAGTGTGAAAAATGTACCCTGTCAGGGTGAGGCCCCCTGTGATCAGAACAGAGCAGAGGACAGGCAAATAGGCCCAGGACCAGGACAGCTGATAAGTGGCTTTGTCAGGATTTGAACCCAGGTCTGATCTAAAGCCCAATAAACCACAGCTCCTTTCGTGGCAGAACAAAGCAGCCAACTCTAAATTTCTTCAGGTTGGCACCTGCAATCCCACATGGAAACAGAGGCGGCTCAGGTGACCTTCCCGGATTCTGGAAAACGTCCTCTGTTAAGGGCAGACACAAGGGATCACCCGCAGGCATGAGTTCCAACCCCGGCTCAGGCGATGGGTCCCCGTGTGACTTCAGGCAAATGACTTCACCTCTCTGAGCCTCGGTTTCCTCCTCTGGAAAATGGATGATAGAAATATGCTCTTTGCAAAGTTGATTTAAAATGTAGAGACCAGTTGGCTCATGTAAGTGCTGAAAAAATCGACCTATTGCTAATTCCGCCATCAACAATATTATATAACCTACAGATTTCTCATTTTATTCATGGAATTACCATCTCACCTACAGGCTGGGTGCCCTCCTGAGGAGGTGGGGCTGGCAGAGAAGCCATGTGAATGTCTCCGTCACGTGTTCAAAGCCGTCCTGGGCATCCTCTCTGAGACCCTTGGCTGTCAAGCAAACCTACTCAAGTTCATTAACAGTTACGAGCTGCTCCCCAGGCAAGAATACCTAGGGATCCTGCAAATTCTGTTTATTGTGGCCTCTTCTCCTTAATGCATGCATTTACCTCATACTGTGACCCTACTTTGCTTTAGAAAAATTATTCATTAGAAAAAAAGAGAGAGAGAGAAAGCCAAACACCCAGGCAAAGAAACCCATCTCGTAAGACCTGCAGATCTGTTGTGAGACTTTGGTTTTGGAAGGCATCAGGGAAATTCGAGCCACAATTAGGACTAGGAAATGTAAGCTATGGGCACGAGTTCAGCAGGAAGTTGTCAGAACTGCTCCGCTGTGGTGGGACAAGCTTCCTTTGTTCAGCACGAAACCACTCGATGAGTCGCCTGTTTGGCTAATTGAGCTGCAGGTGGTGTGACTTCCCAAACAACAATGCACACCTTCCAGGGGGAACCCTTCTTCTGTCCCCTCCACACCCATGCAGTCGAGGTGGCAGAGGGTGGAATAATCTACTCGAAGTGGGGTCTAGAAAATGCTTACACCCCGTCGTGGGTTGAACAGTGTCACTTGCAAAGTGCAGCCCATCGGGAACTTCAGGATGTGACCTCATTTGGACACAGGGTCTCTGCAGATGTCATTAGTTAAGATGAGGTCGCACTCGATTAGGGTGGGCCCTAAATCCAACCACTGGTGTCCTTCTAAGAGGAGAAAGGACACACAGAGATATACACAGGGACGAAGGCCACGTGAATGATGGGCAGAGACTAAAGACCCAGCTGCAAGACAAGGGATGCCAGGGCTGCTGGGGACCGCCAGACGCTGGAAGGGCTGAGGAAGGACCCTACCCCAAACCTCAGAGGAGCACGGCCCCAGCTGCCACTCGATTTCAGATTTCTGAAATCCAGACCATTGCAAGAATAAATATCTATTTTTTAGCCACCCAGTGTGCGGTAATTTATGACAGAGGCCTCAGGAAACTGACATACTCTCAACTCCTGCACTCGCCTCCTCACAGAGCAGCAGCAGGCTGCGGGCCAGCACCGGTCCACGGACCACACTTTAAGTAGCTCTGCTGTGGATTTGGGCTCCACCTTCCTCCAGCGGTTGGGGTCCCCACGGGAGCCTGTCGTGTTGGCTTCCCTGACCCCGGTACTGAGGGAGCTCTTCAGTGTCAGCATCCCTGCTACAAGGGCTGGAGGAGAGGAGGTAGAAAATTGAACCCTTAAGTCCAGGGAAACTATTCTTCGTATCAGTGGCTCCTGGTCTAGTGCTCCTTCCCTCTAGAACTTGGTACTTACTAGCAATCCTGAAGGATGATCACGCATGCAGTGTGCACACAATCATCGATTAGTGCTGGTGCCCTGGAGGAGACCCCTAAGGATCAGCGGGAAAGATGATCGACTAGTCATGTCTGCCCGGGATTGAAACAGGAAGTGGTGGCATGTCTCTGCTATCCAGAGCCTCCCCAAACATTCCAGCTTCCCTTTGCAGAAGATTCATTTTGGGACTATCATTTAAGAATACATCTAAAAATTATGATGATGGTGGTGGTGGTGATAGACTTATAGAGTCTCGCTGTGTGTCATTTTACATATGATTCATTCCACTCCCACAATAACCCCATGAGGTAGATGCTATTATTATCCCCATTTTACAGATGAGGAAACTGAGGCTAAGTGAGTAATGGACTCATGATTCTAACCCAGTCGGTCTGGCCCAGAGTCCTCACCCCTACCTGCCAGGTCTGTATCGCATCCATTAGCATAATATCTGCTTCCAACTCACTTTATAAAGAAGTGCTTTCTTTTAAGTGGCCTAAAATTATGGGGATCCACCCACGACACCCACCTGCTCATGCCATTTGTGACCCCCAAATTGCCAGCTTTTCTGACACAGCCCTGCAGAGTGAGAAAAATAACAATAACTGACACATATTAAGCACCTACTATGTGCAGCCTTGTTCTAACAGCTTTCAATCTTTTAAACCCTTCGATCTACACAGCCCCATGAGGTCACTCTTCTTGCCCCAAGGGTAACTAATTGCCCCTGGCTTTTAGAAGAGACATAATTCTGGACAGCTGCTGTCCCCCAACTTCATGGCACATTTCTTCATGTGTTCAATAAATATTCATGCAGCATTTGCCATGTCCCAGGCCAATACAGGAAACTGAGGCTACCAAGGGGAGCAAGACAAAGTCCTAGCGTGACGGAGCTTTTATTCTGGTGAGGAGACAGGTAAGCAAATAAGCTCAGCCCAGTGAGACAAGGTGCCTGGACGAGGCGCCAGGTAAACACAGAAGCAGCTGCTAAATCACAGCTACACAGTGATTCTCAAACAGAGGTGACTTTCCCCCCCAGCAAATATTGGGCAACGTCTGGATGCACTTTTAGTTGTCACACCTGGCGGGGGTGGGTCTTACTAGCATCTAATAGGTAGAGGCCAATGATGCTACTCAACATCTTATAATGTCCAGGAAAACCCCCACGACAAAGAAATGCCCAGCCCAAAAATGTGCCAAGGTTGAGAAATCGTAGGCTAAAGGAATCAAAGTTAAGACAAGTTTGAGATGGGCCTTGAAGGATGTATAGGAGTTTGTTAGGTAGAGAAGAGGAGGAAAGGCATTTCAGACAGAGGGAACAGCCTATGCAAAGGCAAGGAAGAAAGTGAAGGGCAAGGCATGTTTAGAGAACATGTCTTAGGAAGTTCTCCCAAGGAAAAACGGGCATGATGTTCTCCAAATAGGACCATGAGTCATAAAGTAGGGTAGCCCACTAACCAGTTTAAATTTCTTCCTATAAGCAATGGGGAGGCATTCAGAGTATGTGAGCAGGGTGGACGACGAGCAGGTCAGACCTAAGAGAAGGGTGGAGGGGAGTTGGGCAAGGCTGGGGTAGGACTCCATGAAGCCAGGAGTCTCTGCTCAGTGTCTAGTTAATCCTGATCTCTGGCAGGCCTAAGTGCAAAGTGTCATTCTCCATCCCAGACTCTGCCAGGCACGGATTCAAAAAGCAATTAGCCTCCGCTGACATGCAGTGAGGAAGGTACGCCCTCCCTCTGAAATCCGAACTCCAGCAGGCTCCAAACCCCTGCCCTGGGGCATTTCTGACCATTTTTATCTGGAAGAGATTTTTTTTCCACTGGGTTTAACTAGGAAGGTAAGAAGAAAATCTAATTTGAGCTGCCCTTGGAGGCTAGCACACACTCCAAAAGAAGTTTCTAAGGTTCCGTCCCTGCATCTCTCCATGCCTACCCCCCTTGTTGCTATTGACTTCCCTGAAAGTGCTCCCAGGGGCCCGGTGGAATTCAAAAAAGCCCCGCAGCCTTCCAGAGCTCAGCGAGACCCTCGACCTCCCAGCTAACTGGGCCGTTGGCCATTTCTGCCACCAGGCTGGGTAATCGATGCTGAGCTCTCAGATCTGATTCTCCCCTTGGGTGATTTTCCCGAGGCTTTTATCTCTGCCCTGTGACGGCCAGGGCTGCAACTGGCAGCCAGAGGCGGGTGTCTGGTTTGGGAGCTCGGACCCGTGCCCGCCATAGACTGTCATGCATCTCGAATGAAGGGACACATTCTGAGAAACACTGCATGAGGCCATGTCGTTGCTGTGTGCACATCGCAGAATGCACTTACACAAACCTGGACGGGATAGCCTACCACACACCTAGGCTACATGGTGGGGCCTATTATTCCGAGGCTACAGACCCGGGCAGGATGTTTCTGTGCTGAAACTGTAGGCAACTGTAACACAATGGGAAGCATTTGTGTATCTAAGCAGCTCTGAACATAGAAAAGGCACAGTAAAAATGTGGTATCGTAATCCGGTGGGACCACTGTCATACGTGTGGTCCATCATTGACAAACATCGTAATGGTGCTTGCCAATGGGAGGAGGGAGGATCACTTGAGCTCAGGATTTCCAGACCAGCTTGAGCAAGAGTGAGACCCTGTCTCTACTAAGAATAGAAAAATTAACTGGGCGCCGGGGTGCCCACCTGTAGTCCCAGCTACTCAGGAGGCTGAGGCAGGAGGATTGCTTGAGCCCAGGAGATTGAGGTTGCTGTGAGCTAGGCTGATGCCACCATGGCACTCTAGCCTGGGCAACAGAGTGAGACTCTGTCTCAGAAAAACAAGAGTCAGGTAGAGATTTGTGGAGACCATGCATGTAAATTGCTTAGTACAATGGTTGGGACTTAATAAATATTCAGTAGATTAATATAGTGACAGTGTTATTGTTACCATGGCCACCTGATGCCATGTGACCTTTCACACTCTCCTAGTCTTTGCAGCAAATTCTGAAACCACAAGAGGAAAAGATGGCAGGTCCTTCTCTGTGTCCGCCCTACTCACCACGTGCTGCGCTTGTGCGTCTGCTCACCTTAATCCTCACGTGGCGGCCACAGAAATGTGCTGCTAGGGTCGCCCTTCAAGAAAGAATTTCCTTCCACTACGGGGAGAACCTTTGGGATCTGCAGCAGCATTCGAGCCAAGGCCACCTTCTTTCCAGGCAGCCCCAGCCAATGACTGGGCATGTAGAGAGACCCAGGGTCTGGTCACTTCTGTCCAACGTGAGGCTCCGCCAATGGGCCATCCTGGGGTGGGAGCTTCCCGCTGGGTTGGCCAAGACTTCGCCAGGTCTGCACCACGGCCTGAAGGCTTCGCCTGCGCAGTCCCACTTCAGCCCTTTTACCTTTCGCAGGCATTGACCCCCAATAAACCTCTTGCACCCCCAACTCAGTGTCTGTTTCCCAGAGGGCCCTAGCACACCTCACAACAATGTGATGCCGTATGTGTACAGCTGTGCATGCCAGTGTGCGTGTGAGTGTATGCGTGGGCACGTGGGTATGTGAAGCAATGTGCATGGGAGCATGTGCGGGTGTGTACAGGGATGTACGCAGGTGTGTGTGTAGGGGCGTGTGCAAATCTGTGCAGCTGTGTATTCGGAGCTTGTTTTCATGCCTGCAGCCTAGGCTTATGCTCAAAACTTGGAGAAGATGAGGTTCTCATTTCAAACATGAGACCCACGAGAACAAGGAGATGTGTCCTCAAGGAGTCTGGCATGGTGCCCAACTCATTGCAGGGGCAGCTCGATGCACATTTGCTAAATGGCCGAGTTGATGGCTGCAATGCAACGTGCAACTCAGGCAGCACTCTGCATCTTACGGGAGAGGAAAGCATTCCTCACGTCCAATCTCCTAGTAATCCTTTCAATGACAAGAGTAGCCAACACCTACTGAGGGTTGATGCATGAGCCTATGCACCCCAGACCCACCTTCACGGAAGAACGGGCTGTCCAGCTGCAAAGCCACCTTGTCCAAAGCCACACGCCTCCCGGGGTGGCCCACACCAGTCCAGTGATGGATTAAGGCAGAGTATACAGACTGGGCCATCTTGTACCAACTCAGGACACCTCTCCGGGGCTGTTCTAGCTCCAGAGTTTTCTGTGGGGTCCACTGAGTCAACCACTGGGCCCACCTTCCAGCTCGACCTCTCCCTGACCCCTCACCTCCCTTCCACTGGGGTGGGTCCCAAGAGCTCTCCTTAAACATCCTACATACTCATCCCTGTCTCAGAGCCGGTTTCCGGGGAACCACGCCCGCAAAAAGGGCTAACCTTGCTCAGAGCATTCATGTGCACTAACTCAGTGAATTCCCACTACAACTCCAGGGGGCAGGAATTATTAATCCCATGTTACAGAAGAGAAATAATGACGCTCCAAAAGTTCACCTTGGTAGCAAACGAGAGCTGGGACGCAAGCCCGTGTGTGTCGGATTTCAAAGCCTGGGACCTTAAATCTTTGGAAATGAATGTTTCCATCCTTCACCTCCAAACTGAGCCTCAAAATAGAGTTCAGCTCTCAGAAGTAGCCAAGGCAACGGCAAAAGCCGCCTGGTACCCCAGAACCCAGCTTTTCCCTTGGCTATCACCCTAAGGAGCCTCTGCGGGACTCAGCACGAACAGAGAACACCAATCAGATAACCCTAAAGTTCATGTTTTGAGCAGCTCATCAGGAAGGTCATTTTGAAAGAAGTCATTGCTGAGCTGATAATGAGTACAAAAGGATGTTTAATCGAACACGCTTATCTGATCCAAGCTGGGACTGAGAAAGGAGCCAGAGACTTCTCGCAGTCCACCGAAAGCCTGTCAAAATAACCAAGTGAGCACACAAAATAGGTAGGTTCTTTATGGATTTGTTTTGGGTTTCTTTTCCCCATCTCGCCGGGCGACAGAAAGGGAGAGGGAAAAAAGTACTGCACCAATTTGATTGAAATATTTGCTGTCTTTGGGACCAAAACGAAACAAAACCTCCATCCATAATTAAATGTCATTTTTTGGGAAGATTTAATTAGAAAGGCTTCAAGGGACAAATCCCCTAAACAGGTATGACATAATGCTAGCATCTGAAAGTGCTAAATTAGAAGTGAGGGAGGTGGGAAAGAAGAGGCAGCACAAATCACACAGACCAGGAAAAACCCAGGAGGCCGGTGAGGGCCTCTTCAACAGAGCAGAGATTGGAATAAAAAGAAATTAAGAAATCTTTTTCCTGATTCACCGTTTGTTTGTTATGAAGTCTCCAAAACATATCTGCACGTGATTAAGCTTTTGGAAGACAAGCATTTCCTCTAAATTTAATAGGAATAGAGAGCTGGACATTCACTGAAGCTCAAAGGCTGCATAATAGGTCATATATTTTGTACTTGATTGGCATTTTTTACCACGCATTGGGGGGTAGATTAAATGATTGTCACTTTCTGACTGCCTAACAGACCAGGTGCTGAATCTTTGAAAAGACAGTGAATGGAAACTTACATATGTATTCATTGACGTTTTTCTCCTTCTCTCTTTCCACCCTGCCTTTTCAGATACACACACACCATAAAATGAAATGAACTACAGGACTTAGAATTGCCCTCCCCCCAAGTATAAAACCCTTCCTCTAGTCACAATATTTAGCATCAGACACAACCAGCTCTAACAAAGAATTCCTGTGGAGGACTGACAACAGGCCGGGGGCACCCCGGGACACTGCCCAGCTGTTTTCTTGCAGGAGATGGCAGAGAATTCCACAGTGGTGCAGCCTCCCTCTCCCTGTTCACCCGGTCACCAGGGAGGGGTTGTAGCAGCCTAGTAGAACCGGTAATTTGCAGCAATCCAAGCCCTCGAAGACAAACTGCATAGCTAACAAATATTAAAAAAAATGTAAAAAGTTAGGTATGTCATGAATACATAAAGTCCATGTAGATACTAGCCTGTTTTATCATTTTCTCCCATAAAATAAACACGAATCTGTTGTGAAAAGTTCAAATTGATCAAAACTTATGCACACAAATATTTGCAGACACTACGTGGTGCCACTCTTTGTAGAGAGAAATGTAAAGATGGAATATTAAGTCATGACGGCATACGATTCACTGTGGTCCATGCTGCGCTACTGTAATAATTTCCTAGCCGCCCCCCGTTGCTGTTGTAGTGAGCTCAAGTGTTGTGAGCATCTGCCTAAAACACCTTGTGACAATAATCATCTCCTTGCGAGCTGTTTGTCTTTCCAGTAGACTGCAAAGCGCAGGAAAAAGTGATCTCTAGTGGTTCTCACGTTATTCTTCATCATGTTCAGTGCGATACAATAAACCTTGAATAACACCATGAGACCCACACAAAGTGCCACTTAGTGACGTTGGAAATGCTCCCAGGAAGCACAGAAAGGTCATCACGTTACAAGAAAAAGTTGACTTGCTCAATACGTAACTTAGATCGAGGTCTGTAGCTGTGGTTGCCACCATTTCAGACAGACGACTCATCTTGTAAACAGACGACGCAAACTTATGGTATCGATAAATACAGTACAGTACTATAAATGTATCTTCTTTTCCTTGTGATTTTCTTAATTACATTTTCTTTTATCTACCTTGCTTTATTGTGAGAATATGGTATATAATACATATACAAAATATGCGTTAACCGACTGTTTTATGTCATTGGTAAGGCTTCCGGTCAACTGTAGGCTACTAGTAGTTAAGTTTCGGGGAAATCAAAAGTTGTACATGGATTTTTAAGTGCACAGAGAGGAGGGTCAGTGCCCCTAACCCCCATGTTGCTCAAGGGTCAACTGTATATACATATCAAGGTTGTAAGACAAGGTCAGAGAAATTAGCTATATGAAAGATATCAGCAAATTATAAAGTTATTATCTTTCCTCTATCTCCCCCTCTTCCTCATTGATTCTCATAGTCCTTCTCTTGATGCCTAATAACTGTACCTCCTTGATACTTATACCAGATAAGATTCAATTTAGCAGCATATTAAGAGATACCAAAATAATTAACGCTCAAACAAGATAGAGGTTATTAATCTCTTGTGTAAAATGAGTCCAGAGGCAGCCCTCCAAAGTCACCAGCAACCCAGACCCCTTCTTTCTTGTCTGCCACCTTTTGCATGTGGTTTTCATCTTCAAACTTGCTTCATGGTCACAAAATGGCTGCTGGAGCCCCAACCGTAACATCCACATTTCAGCCAAAAGGAACTAAAGAAAAGGAAATGGCCAAAGTGTTTCTATTTCCCAGTTGGTCCAGCTTTGCTTAAAGAAATTTCCTAGAAGCACCATCAACACTTCCACGTGCATTTCACTGGCCACTCCTGTCCACAAGCAAAGTTGGGAAGTATAATTTTTCAGTGGGGTGTATGAATGCCCACCAACAATATAAGGGTCTATTACTGATAAAGAAGTAGAGACTGTATGGAGCTTAGACAACTAGTAGAGTATTCCACAACCTTCCTTAAAGGTACAGATACCAGAAATCATATTTTTTACTTTATTAAACCACCTACTTATATCGACTTTTGATAGCCAGAATTCTTTATTCCTAAGCGGGAATTTCTATTTGTCGCATACCCATTTAGTCTCAGATCTACCGAAAGAACCTCATCGGGCCATGATCTCTGAAGAGTTAACCATTCCTTTCCAAGGAGATGATTCCAATAATGGATTCTTAGGTGTTCTCAGAGTAGAGATGTGACAGGAGGTGGGAGGGCTTGCCCCATAAAAATCCAAGCCTAATGAGCAAAAGTTCTCCCAATCAGCCTTAAATCCACGTCCACAGGGCAAAGAGTCTTTGCATCTGTCAAGGAGGAGGAAGGGGAAGGGAAGCCTTTTCTGGCTCCTTCCAGCCCTGACATTCTATCCACCTTTATAAAGTCCATTCATCAAATTAGCACACGCGCAGATAGATTTATGTTAAAAGAGTGTGGAGAAAGGGAAATTAACCACTATTTTAAAAATCCACTTCTCTTCTACTTAAGAGTTTTTTTTTTTTCTCTTTTGTTAATGGAACTTGGAAATGCATGAAAATTGAAGACATAAACTCCTGGATAAAAAGAATTAAAAGCTCCACTTCCCAGCTGCCTTATCATTTTCATTTCACTGGGTCATATGTAACTTGGGATTACAACATCTAACATGGCCATATCTCGAATGCAATTACCGTTGCCATGGTAGGTTTCGTAAGTATGCATTACTGAGATTAGCAGCTTCTGCCAATGAGTTGAAATATCTAAATAAGGTAGATCACCACCAGGAAAAAAATTCATCGTCTAATCTTATTACTCACTTACACTGCAAAAGCTATTTAAGTACCGCAGGCTACTTTAATTTTTTTTAATAAAAGGATATTATTTTGCTTACAATTGTTAGCCCAACAAATTTAAAATATTTAACTATAACAAATACATTAGTGTTTTCTAATAGATTCCTGGGAGCCTGGTATATTCACAATCTGGCCTTCCGTCTGTTTGCTTGCCTGAAATATTGCTACCCTGAGCAACTGCTGCTGTTTGTTTTTCTGCTGATCAATTCAAAGCTTAACATCCTTCCTATTCCAAGGGTCTGATCCTTTCAGATCATCCGTTGTGACCTACACTAGGCATATTTGGAGATTCACCAACTCCTCGGGTTGCTAAAATTCCAGGAAGAGAAATGAAGGAGTAATATAATTTTCATGGCTGCTAATGTGGAGATGTCATATCCACAGCACTAGAGGTTTTAGAGCTTTGTTTTTAGCTGTAATTTATTAAGCACTTTCTTTGTCCCAGAACTATGCTAAATAGCTTATGTGTATTAGTTCATTTAATCCTCTCCACAACACGGAGGTGTGGTACCAATATTATACCCACGTGTCAGATGGATGAGAATGCTCAAAGAGGCGAAGTCGTTTGTTCCAAGTCATCATTAGTAAATAGAGGAGCAGAGGTTTAAATCCAGGTCTGGCTGACTCCAGAAGCCAAGCTCTACACAGTGTGATAGATTGAACTCTTGCCCCAGTTCTTCATCCTTTCCTGCAGCTGTGCCCTATGCCATGTAACCTGGAGTTCCTCCTACAAAAGGCAGAGTGGACTTCCCTGTCCTTTGGCTCTGGACTCAACCATGTGGCTTGATTTGGCCAATGAGGGATGCATATATATGACACAAGCACGGGCTTGGAATGTCCTTGCATGGTTGAGCTTGCCCTCTTAAAATTCTGCCAGGAAAAGAACGTGCCTTGGGTGACCTGTTAGTCCCAGCAAGAGGCAAAGAGAACGTGGAACAGAACCACTCCAACCAACCTGCAAACTTGTGAGTGAGACTACATGCTTGCTGCATGCCACTGAAATGTTGAGGTTGTTTTTTATAAAGCAAACACTATAGTTTACTGTCTCCTGAGTAACCGACACAAACACTGTAGTTTACTGTCTCCTGGGTGACACAGATCTTCATTAAAACTGGAAGGAAAATCCTGTTCTTTTAATTTAGTATGAGCCACCAATATTTGCAGAACAAGGCAACAATATAGCCACCAACATGTGGAAGGCATCATGTGCCTGCCACGATCTGACACCCCAAGACGTGTTGGCCCCATGTCATCCATCATTATGTTCAGATGCCTGGCTTGCTTTGCTCACATGAAGCCCTTGAGTCTGACACAGAACTTTGCAGAATTTAATCAATGTCTCCCGAAGTCTCCAAAGACATACACATGCACGCACGCATACACACATGGGTCTCCCTGCCAATCATGGAGACAACTGTCAATCTTATACTTCGGTCCTTCTGTCAAAGAGATTCAGGAAACAATGTAAGTGCACAATGAGCCTGAAATGTGCCATGTGGACGGTAATTCTGACTTTCCTTTTCTTCAGAGAGTCTTTTGGTGCATTGGGGAGAAGGAAGAAAAGCAAAAAGCTACAGGCTCAAAGTTAAGCTGCTTCCGGGCAGAAAGCAGGTCATAGATAAGGGGAAAACTAATGAATAAAGATAGAAAAACAAGGTGGTGGTGAGATTCAGCAAACAGAATGACAAAATATTCCCATTTCCATTGGTACCAGGGAAGTGCTCCATTCTGGTTATGCGGAGGTCAAGACTGCTGTCTACACAAAGCCCTGGTGTAGCATCTACCACGGCTTCTACGGCAGGATGGGCAATCCCCTGATCAGACACAAGGACACAGATGGGTCAGCTGCTCCCAGCTCCCCCATTACAACATCCTACCCAACAGTCATAATCTTTCAGTCAACTGCCCCTCATTTGTTGCACGCCATTCTTGCATGCAGACCAACTGATCCCAAAGAGGCTGTTAGTCATTCATTCATTCATTCTAGAAATCCTTACTGAATATCTGCTATTTAGTGGGGCTACAATGATAAAAGAGACAGACATGGTCCCTGCCCTCGTGGAGTTTTCAGTCTGGTGGGGGAGACAATTAGACGAGCTATTACACAGAGCGCAATGCACGGTATTATCAGGAAGTAAAGGGTGCCCTAGAAATGCCATTTGGGGGCAGCCTTCAAGTAATGACTATGGGGGGCTGGTGCATAAACATCCCATCTCCCTGTCTTCTCAGACAGGATGACTGAGGTGTGTGTCCTCTTTTGACCCTTAGAGTTTCCTGGCAGGAATAAGCTCTGGTGGCTGGTGTGACGGTAGGTCCTTTATTGTATGCCTCCCTTTCCTGTCTCACTTCCCCATTTCCTACCAGTGTTGGACCCATAGACACTTATTTAGGAGGTGATCCGGGAAACACTGGAAGAGATGGAGCAGGATTTCCTAATCTCACCACCACTGCATTTGGGGATGATAATTCTTTGTTGTGGGAGGATGTCCTGTGCATTATAGGATATTTAGCAGCTTTTGTCTACCCACCCGATGCCAGGAGCACCCCTCCATTGGTGACAACCAAAAATGACATTGCTAAGCAACCCTGGGGGACAAAATTGCCTCCAGGTGAGAATCACCAGGGTAGAGCATTATAAATTTGCTGCCGCATCCAAGATAAAGCCTGACCAACATCAAGGCAAAATCATAAATTGTGCATGAAGAATGAAACCAAATACCTTTGGAAGATTCTTATTCCAAGTCGAGCAAATGCATGGTACAGATCTGCAAATGACCTGGCTTATGCCCATTGCAAATGTCACCAATGCATTCCTGCCCTGTTTCCTTCTAGGTCTGAAAAGGCTTCCACCTTCCTCCGTGCAGTGCTGCAGGCAGCCACCCCCATCGACTGACGCTGGAATGGGAGAATCACATGTACTACTGTCCTAGTGCTCTCTTTGCCACCCTGCATTGAATGACAATGTTAGAGAAGATTCTCCACCTTCTTCTGCCCCAACATGACCGACAGATACAATTCTCTGCCCTCAGCAATGCACAATGGCAGCCCTGCTCAACCAAAGAAGGGGACACACACTCCCCTAGGGAAAGGGAAAGGTCAGGACCTCGGAGAAGAAGGAAGAGTGAGCGAGCAGGTGTAATGGAACCCCCCCCCCCCCCCAGTAACTCTGACAGCCCTGACCTTCACCCCTCCACCCTCCTTCTGCCAGTTGGGAATCATTGCTATAGACTTTAGACATAATTCCTTGGGAAGAAAGGTTTTTTTTTTTTTTCCCTTCTCTACATTTGTCCTTTAAGAAAATATAAGAATGTTACTTATGCAGAGAGTCCTTGATATATTCAATTTTCTTTCATAATCCAAATATGGATTTAAATATGCTTTTAACTTAATGCAATCTGAGTCATGACTGTTTAGTTTGAATAGGTCAGCATACACTGCTGGCTAATTGAAGGCAGATCTTTCTCAAACTCTCGGCTAGAATAAATTTATTTCTCATGGCGCTCCCCTTCCTTGGAAAAGCTAAGAGCTGCATTAGCCAAACGCAGTAAGTAGAGGGGGGAATCGTCCTCCCCCATTACCTGTGTGGAGAACAGAGCAGGGAGAGCTGGGTTTGACAGTGAGAATCTCAGCAGCTCCCCAATGATGGAGAATGAATTTTTGCCTGAAGAAGAAAGGGCACGTTTCAAAGCAGGACCAACATGCCTTCTAAATCGATAGCAATTAAAATGACCAACAACTACACGCCTATTAAAATGACTAACAACAACAAGAAAATGACAATATCAAGTGCTAGCGAGGATATAGGGGAACTAGAACCCTCATACATTGCTGGGAAAATGCAAACGGTACAACCACCCTGGAAACAGTTTGGCAATTTCCGATAAACATATACTTACCATTTGAACCAGTGATCCCATTCCTAGGTATTACCCAAGTGAAACGAAACCCTGTATTTATGCAAAAACCAGTACACAAATGTTTATAACAGCTTTATCCATTATTGCCCAAAATGGAAAATAGCCAAAATGTTCCTCAACTGAAAAATGGATCAACAAACTGTGGTACATCCATGCAGTGGACTACTACTGATAAGTAAAAGGGAATGAACTACTGATACATGCAACAGCATTAATGTGTCTCAATGCATTATGCTAAATGAAAGAATCCAGACTCAAAAAGCCACGTATGAATGTTGCAATATTCCATTTATGTGACAATCTGGAAAAGGCGAAACTATAGGAATGAAGAAGGGATCGATGGTTGCCGGGGGTTGAGGGTGGGTGGAGGGTAGGAACAAAAGGGCAGCAGGAGGGAATGTGGGATGAGGGTAGTGGTTCTATACCTTGATTAAGGTAGTGATCCCATGACCCTGCATTTGTCAGGACTCACAGAACTGTGTACCATAAAGAGCGAAGATTCCTGTGTGTAAATTTTAAAGTAAATAAAACCAAAAACAGCTGAGAGTAGCCTCTCTATCAGTTATACCACCCACAAATGCAGAATGTCTTAAAACACTTCTGTGAGCCTCATCTGGAAAATGGGGCCACTTTAGAGGCTGTCATAGGATTAGAGGGGACTCAGCATGCACAGTGCCTTGCACGTGGTAAATCCTCAATGACTGGTGTTTGTCACTGCTCATTCAACCACGCTTACCCCAGGAAGGGCTCCAACTATGCGAGCCACCTGCCTGTCTTGTCCACTAGGTTACAGACTCCTACGGGGTGGGGAACGTGCCCAATGTGTATTTGTGTACACCAAAGCGCCCAGTCCCATGCTTAGCACAAGAAAAAGTAATACATCTTCATCACACTGAAATGTTGTGTGCTGATTGTCCCCCGTACCTGTTCTCCCTATTTAATAATACTCTGAAGTTTTAGCAGGAAACATGGCTGCCTCACTAGAGCCTCCACAGCCGCGAGAGCCTACATTTCCCAGCCTGCCCTGCGGCAAGGCGTGGACATGTGACTTTGTGTGTCCAATGGGGCACGCCCTTCCACCTTGTGCCTTTAACAGGGTGTGTGTGTTGCTGGCTACAGAGCCAGAGCTAGAGCCCATGCCTTGAACCCAGAGACAGAAGCAACACGTGAGGATAGCAGGGTGTCCATCCTCCTATATCTAGAGACTATTAGTTACATGAGAGAGAAATGAATTCATATCTTTCTAAAGGCCACTGTTAAAGCAAGCAAACCAGTACCCAAACTCATACAAACAGACACTCATTGCACACACTGTTCCTTCATTCAGTCATTCAACAATGTTTAACACATAACCCGCAGCAGCTGCTCTGGAGGGCCGGGGAGTGTGTGACCAGTCTCTGACCACTGTGAGCTCTCTGTGTAGTTGGGAAGAGAAAAATCTACAGCCAGGAAAAGTTTAATATAGCACTCTGGGAGGCCGAGGCGGGTGGATCGCTCAAGGTCAGGAGTTCGAAACCAGCCTGAGCAAGAGCGAGACCCTGTCTCTACTAAAAATACAAAGAAATTAATTGGCCAATTAAAAATATATAGAAAAATATTAACCGGGCATGGTGGAGCATCCCTGTAGTCCCAGCTACTCGGGAGGCTGAGGCAGCAGGATTGCTTGAGCCCAGGAGTTTGAGGCTGCTGTGAGCTATGCTGACACCACGGCACTCTAGCCTGGGCAACAAAGTGAGACTCTGTCTCAAAAAAATACACACACACACACACACACACACACACGCATACACACACAAATATACACTATATACAAATTAAGTCTTAAGATAATGAAAGTGATGATATCATAAGACCTCCATTGGCTCAACTGCTATGGAGATACCTTCTAAGTGTCAGGCAATGACACCTACTGTCGTAGGTGCTGGGAGTAAAATAAGAAAGAAAACAGTCTGAGTCCCTGCTCTTGTGGAGCTTACATTCGAGTAGAGAGAGGCAGAGGAGAAGGCAATAAGCAAACAAGGAAATAACTAATAAGAAAACGTCAAGCAGCAGTAAGTACCTTGATGGAAATGGAACGATGTGACAGGACAGACAGGCAGGGTTTGGGGTCATATGGAGCAGTCAGGGAAGGCTCCCGAGGAGGTGACACTCCAGTCGAGACCTCACGATGAGAAGCACCAGCTAGTGTGAAGCTCAGGACAAAGGGTGCTCCCGGCAGAGGGAGCAGCCAGGTCAAAGGCTCTGAAGCAGGAGCAAACCTCACGTGCTGGAAATGCAGAAAGAAGGTCTGTGTAATAAAAGCATATTGAGAGAGGGAGAAACGGTGTTAGTATAAACATTCGTTAAATGGCACAAAAGTGAAGAATTGTAAGGAGAAATCAGTGTGGATTCGATTTGTCAGAAAAGGCTTCCTGAAGAAGGTGGGACTTAAACTGGATGGAGTTGAGGGAAGAGGATTTGGATCAGCAGAGAAGACAAGGGAAGTAGATTTAGAAAAACAGAAGGAAATATGAGCAAAGTATGGAAGCAGAAATGGACCCGCTCTACTTTAATATGCATGCATATGTGGGTGGCTGATATGTAGCATGCGTTCCGTGACTTGCCACTTCTATCCACAGCAGACATTACTAATCAACCACAACACTTTTCCTATAAAGGCTGAGCGTGGCCTTGAGTCCTCATCCATCGCTCCGTCAGCTGCAATCCATCCAAGTGGCTCATGAGACAAAACCTAAGAGTCAGCCCTGAATTAATCCAAAGGCTCCCTTTACTGGCCCAGGAAAGGTGGAAATAGAAAATCCCAGACTTGAAAATAACAATGTTTATACTTCCTCACAAGCAACTCAGGGGAATGCCTCTTAGTCAGCAATATGCAAATGCAGCTCTCCCTCCAGCCCTGCACAACACAGAGACCCAGACCCAAAGGGAAAACAAGGCTTTGCCCTTTCTGTTCCCCTGTAGGCATTATAGTGTTGATGGCTGCACAAGCTGATTTAGTTTGATTAGGACACACCACAGCCCCTGTCCCCCAAGCCCTTCACCATAACCTGGATAGCTTCTTGCATCTTCCTATGTGCATGAGCTCCTTGCCTTATGCACCATGTTCAGAATCGTTTTCTTTGTCATTTAATGCCCTACCTCCAGATACCCTGATGTGACTATGGAAGCCAATTCCCAGGCACATGCGCGCTCCTGAATTATGGCTGCATCTGGGGTCTACAGTGCCCAGGAGGCTGCCTGTGCACCTTCCAGCCTTCTTGGCCCCACAGGGATAGACACACTGGGACAGACTCTTAACCATAATGACATTGAGCACCTCCTGGAGGCCTGAACCTGTGCCAGGCTCTTCATGTACCACCCACCCTTAAGCCTCATATTGACCCTATAAGGGAGAGCCTCTTATCATGCCCATTTTAAAGATAAAGAAACTGAGGCCCACAGCAAGATTAGGCAACTTGCCCATGGTCGCCTAATAAATGCCAGGATTTGAACCCAGGTCTTAGCAACCAAATCCAGCCATTCTGCCTCATGGATTCAATTCTCTCATTTCTCACGCAAGCCTCCTACCCCGTCCTAGAACAACAGCTTAGTTCAAAACAACGGGAAAACCTGATTTTAGCTCAGACCTACCTTACTCCATCACTTGAATGCTTTCCTATTGGGGCCTCTCCCTTTAATTTATTCACACAACAAATACCGATTGAACATCCACCATATGCTGGGCACCGCCAGCTGGTGGAATTCTTTTCTGACTTTGCATCAGGGAATCCTTTTACTCTACCAAAGCATGATTCTCAAAATGGTGACACAGCTCCTTTGTTTATTGTTAGACTGCTTTTTCGTTTTCCTGAAAATCTCGTGGAATCTTTCTCAATACAAGTATTTTCCAAAAATATGGACTGAAACCAGGTTGGGGAAAATATAAAAAATAAATGTGCTCTCGTTTCCATGCACTGTTGATTTAACTGCAAATCCTTTCAGCAACTTGGTTTTTGAAAATAACATTGAACTAGAGAAACACCGATCAACATGAATGAATCTTTCTGGGGCCAAAGGTGCTTCAGCTTCACCCTTGGAAGGTTTGCTGAAAAAAATCAACTCACAAGCTGATAAATTAACAAGACAAAGGGCTTTGCAAATTGGTTACTACCATGGGCACAAGAAGAATCAAATAGCGGTTGCCCCATACCTTACTTCTTAAGGAAAAGGGAGATGAGGAAGTGGATAATTAGGGGACTAGTAAATTATTTTCAAGAGACTTCACTGGGCTTGATGGACATACAATGGCCTGGGACAAAGTCTGTTGGGTCCACAGAGCGGACAACGGTTGGTGACAAAATTCTGTCCAGGTTTGATCTTCCTTCCTGCAATACGGGTTCAGTTAATGAAAACTCAAGGAAGGGACTAGAGGTGATTGCCTTCTTCTTTGGCAGGTCTGGACTTGGGGCAGATATGAGAGCTTCAGCCTGTGTTTCGGGAGAGGTAGCGGAATGAGAGGCAGGAGGAGAAAGTGGGGAAAAATGATTGTTCTCCCTGGTGGGTCTGTCCAGTCTTTATTCACATAGGGGGAAAGTCTCTTGCAGGATCTCTTGATCTTTAAGAACCTTTAGTTCAAAATACTCATTATACCAGGGAGCCATATTTGGGATTGAAATTCGCTGCATTCCTTCCATTTCAACCACAATGTTGGGTGAGAAAAGGGAGTCACAGAAGGATACGTGTACTGTATCATTTAAATAAAGTAATGTGCAGAGTAATTCAGTTAAGTTTTGTTTGGGGAAACATATATAAGAGATAAAAAATATAAATACAAGCATAGGAATCATAAGCACCAAATTCAGAATGCAAACCACTTCTGGGGGGTTGGGGGGTTGCAGGCATGTGATTGGGGATGGGACCCCAGCTGATTCATAATGTATTATACTATTTCTTAAATTGGATGGTGAGCGCATGGGTGTCATTACAGTATTCTTTGTATCTTTTTGTATGTCTGAATATTTTTGCATATTTTAAATAATCATTTTCAAATAGCCATCTGGATGACTTATGTGGTTTCTATTAGACTGAACCATAAGAAATTGCCAACATTTGACCACTGTTGACCTACAACAGGGCAATGTCCTTTGCTCATCATAGAATCCAGATCTATTATGCATCAATTCATCCAAATCAGCCTTTCTAATAAATCTCCGTTATGAATAATGAAGAATGAATGGAAAATGGCGGTCTGGGTGGAGTGTGTGTGTGTGTGTGTGTGTGTGTATGTGTATTTTCTTGAATTCCAATTAGCTACAGCATTCAGGCGTCTGAACTAAAATTAATCTAAAAGCTAAGATGTATGGAGAATGGAAAAAGAGAGATTGCAGCAAAAAGTGAACAGAGGCAGCCTTTCCCCGGCGATCAGCATGGATTATCACTTCTCTTGCCTGCACTTGATAACAGAGACCACCCAATGAGGTGTCTAGAATAACTGTCATTTGTCATTTCTTAACACCCTGAAGTCCAGTGAGGCAAATCCTTGGCTGTTAAAACCACAAGGAAAGCTTTATTAGAAGTCTAAAGCAGGCCATTCACTTCTAAAGTGCTTAAGTAAATTCTATTATCTTATACCAAAAAAAAAAAAAAAAATCTATGTATGTCACGTCACGCAACACACTCCGAGAACAGAGGAAGAATGAGAAAATTATGTTGCATTGTTATCATTTCAACTTTTCCTCCAAGTCTTTTCAACTGAGAGTGGTCCCCAAAGAGATGTGCTTCTTTTTTCTTCTCAAGGCTTTAAAAAGAAGAAACAAACTTTTAGTAGACAGTGGAAAGCCCCAAAATTGCAGCACAAATGATCAAAGTGAACAAACTATGCTTATATAGGGCAATTTGAGTGTGCGTGAGAAACACTCGGGGAGTTTAGTAGAAATGCAAATTCCTGCCCCTGCCCAAGTTCTGACTCAATAGTTCCAACCATGAGCATAAGAACTGTGAGTTTTTATTAATAACAAGCATCTTGCATCATCCAGATGCAGGGCGTCTACAAGACCTCCCAGGAGAGAAACGTGATAGGAGAGTCCTGCCCCCCTAAAACTGATCTGAATTCTCACAAACACTGTTTCCGATCAAAGAAAGGCTAGCTGTTTCCGCCTGTTTGGAGTTCTTCTGAACTTGAGCAAAGCATTCTAAGCTACTTCATTGCATTGGCCAGCCTACAGAATCGTTTCAGTCACTTATTCATTCAACAAATGTTTATCGAGCACCTATATTGTGCTAGGTGCTGCACTACAACGGGAGATTCATGTTAAGATGGAAGGGAAGGAGGAACGGAGGCAGAAAAAAAAAAGGTAAAAAAAGGAAAATTACAGATAAACAGAAAAGGAAAGGAATGGAAGTTAGAAATCACCAGGCAGCCTGTGGAGACGCAGTACATAATTTATAATGACTGCTTTATGCATCTTTCTGCTGAACGTACCTGGGTCCTCTTTATTTTCTCTTCCCTATGGTAAGCTCCAGGCAAAACAATCTCCTTCGTTATGTGCAAGTAGAGACTGTACGCATTAGGGAGGCTCTTGCTTCTGGCCTTTAGGACCCTAGTGACATGTCACAGCACCACAAATATGATTGGACCTGAAAGGGAACTAGCAGAGACCCGGGTGCTGTGGCCTTGGATCGTGGGATAGACTCCTGGGGACTTTATGGGGTGTGTGGAGCAGCCTCTTGATTCTCCTTCTCCTGCAAGCTTCAAACTAACTCTTCTCCATCCCCCTGGCTTGATCTCAGCCTAACATTCCACTCCAGGATGAGCCCGGGTCCCGGTTTGCCCAGGAATGACAGGGTTCCAGGCTGTGGGACTGTCAGTGCTAAAATGGACAAGACAGACAACCAGCCACGAGCACAGGGTCTGGAAAAGCTACAGGAGCAGGAGGCCCGAGCTTTGGATTAGTGTGTAGCTTTGGGCAAACGACCGAACGTATCTGAGCCTCAGTTTCCTCCTTGGTAAAGCAGGGAGAATAGCAAGTCCCCCATAGTGCTATTGTGAGGATTAGATGAACTTTGGACTTGCTGTGTTCTCTGCTGGGAATATTCTCTACTGCCCGGGTTCTTGGTCTGGTTGACCTGCCTGCAACCTGCAAGCCAGGTGTAAACTTCATTGCATCGGCCGCCTATACAATTCGTTTCAGTCACTTATTCATTCAACAAATGTTTATTGAGCACCTACGACATGCTAGCTGCTGCATTATAACAGGAGAGTCAAGCTAAGATAGAAGGAAGGGAGGGAGGGACAGAGATAGAAAAAATAGTAAAAAGGGAAAATACAGATAAACAGAAAAGGAAAGGAATGGGACATCTTTTTCAGAAGATGTACCAAATCCCACATTCAAGCATATGGCATCGTGCCTGACACACAGTAGATGCTTTGTAAACATTTGTGGAATAAATTCATAAACAGCACACATAGCACCTGACCCAAGAGTGACTATTTTAAAATAGCAACTTTTATTATTATTATTATTATTATTGGAACTAATAACAGTCAAGTACATAAATAGGTCGCTTCCTAAACATCTAGCATGGCAGACGTTGTACTGGGTTTGTTTTTAAAAGTCAAAATAAAGTCTCTGATGTCACCTTTGCTATCAGACCCATCAAAGGGGGCTGCATTTTGAGAGAGTAAGAGTTTTGGGGTTTGGGTGGTTGTTTCGCCATAAAATTAAAGGAAATCTGGACAGAAAGCTCATATAATTGCTGTTTATTTTACTTCTCTGGATCCTGTATGCCTGCACTCCAGTGAATGAGAGTGAACACCAAATCTGTGATAGAGTTTTTATTTATTTTCCTGTTTCTATAGTTCTTCACATGTTCCAGGTCTTGGGGTGGGGCAAGAAAACAAAGATGAAAGGAAGACAAAACTTGCTTGTGGGACTTCCCAGCTAACCCTTTCACCTGGTGCTTTAGGTATGAATAGTTCTATTTCCACCTGGGGCTCTGATTCTCTGGATTGCTGGAAAATTCACTGAGGTCGTGGAGAAGAGACACCTACCACCTCATCCACCAACGGAGTCTTTTAAGCACAAACAAAGCTACCTCCTGTCGTCACCACTGCAGAAGGCACTGGCTGTCACTTGCTGTCCCTTCGGATGAGCACATGGACCCACCATCCCACTGTTTTAGCTTCTCCCCACCTCCCCACCTCCTGCCAGGCCCGGCTGTGCTGAGAACACGGTGGATTTTCCACAAACACAATCCCTTATGTGCCCTTGTTTCCCCTCCTGGCCCTAGAATGCTGTCCTATTAACACCTTGACTGACCCTGGCAGAGAAAAGTAAACAAAGTTAGAGTTAGCTACACCTCTTCTTGGAAATATTAATGTAAAAATCTCTCCCTGCTACGCAAATGTCCCCAAAGACTGGGTCACGTTCTGGGATCGCAAATACTCAATGACGTAACCAAGGTGAATATCATAATTGCTACAATTTATTAAGTGACAATTGCATGCCAGCCTCAGAGCCCAGCAATATAGGCGTATACACACATCCTCATTTACCCTGACAACCACTCTATTGGTGGTTAAAACCACAGGCGTTGAAGGCAGACAGATCTGGATTTAAATCCCAGCTCCGTGGTCTACTGGGTGACCTTGGACAAGTAATGCAGTCCTCCAATTTCCTCACCTGTGAAGTGGAGGTAAAACTACCTACCCAAAAGGGTTGGTCTGAGAAGCCAATGGCACAATGTATCTAAATCAATGATCATAATCAATGTTTAGGTAATGGTCTTGGCGATGATGATCCAGGAGGTGGAGAAACAGAAAGAAGATAAAGCAGTTCAGAGAGGCTAATTAACTTGCCTAGGGTCGCACAGCTAGTGAGTGACAAATACAGGATTCAAAGCCAAGTTAGCTCATCTTCAAATGATTTATTTATTTTTTTTTAGCACCAGAATATTCTTTTTAAACATCTCACAACTCTGAGCATTTGCATCCCACCTCCTATACAGCCCTATTCTGAGAAAGCTCAAAGGAACCCCTAGGGTGCCAAGGAGCACTGTTTGAAAACCCCTGCCCACCTCACTGCCTCTTGGGCATGCAAAGCCCTTACAGAGTGTCAACAATTCAAGCCACGGCTTGTTGGGATCCGCTGGCTTCTCCAGGTCAGGGGACTCGGCTGCCTGCAAGCTTGTCCTCCATGAACTGTGTACTCGCTGAAGGCCTCTAAACCTGCACGGGAGCAAGCTTATGCCTGCTTCTGCTCAACTGTCAGGACCAGACGACACCTCCCAGACTCTAAACCCGATCTCTCTGTCCATAAAATTGAACGCCTTGAAGTTATTTTTGAAAATTCTCTTTCACAAAAAAATGCAAAGAAAACCCAAAAGCTAACTAATCCCATGGCCCCCTCTGTCCCCTCCAACTTCTTCTCTGTCCACGAGCCACAGTCCTCTGGCTACACTGACCAGCCATAAGCCCAAGTCCTCCCCATCTGAGACCTGCCTGCCTTCTCCAAGGGGAAGGGCCATTTGTTCTACCATTGAGCTACAAACATCCCTGTACAAATTGCTTTTCCCTCTTTTGAGTTTCCTTAGAATACATTTCCAGGAGTAGAACTACTTTCTCCAAATAGACGGCAGAAATTTCTAGTTATCTGATCCCCTGTCTCTTCTCCTCTTTGTTCCATGATAATAGAATTTGTAGCTGGACACATGGCAGTCTGGAATAAAGACTACATTTCCCAGACTCCTTTGCAGCTAGGTGTGGTTAAGTGACTAATTCTGGCCAATGGGATGTGAGCACAAGGGCTGCACCCAACCTCTGAGTGATGGCCTTAAAGACAAAGAGAGCTCTCTGCCTTTCCATTCTTTTGCCCTTTTAACTGGCTGGCACGGGGACATGGTGCTGACCCATGTGGGACCCTAAAATCAGGAGCAACACCCAAGGTAAGACAAGAGAATCACAAAGAAAGAAGGAGCCTGTCTCTGAACAGCCTTGAGCTCCTCCATACCAGCTTGAGCTTTTATTTGAGAAAGTAAACTATCTAATTTAAAGTACTGTTACTTTAGTTGGGTCTCCATTGCATTCTACCCAACTGATACAAAGTGTACTCATTTTTACAGTTCTTTTTCTCTGGATTTTTAGCATGACCCTTAAAAAAGATATCATTATTATGAAATTTGTGTAACAATCTACCAAATATAGCAAGTAGGTTATTAAAATTCCATCACATCCAAGCTTCCTGGGTTTCTATTAGCAGTATACTATCCCCAAGTCAGAACTTGAAAGAGTTTCATAGTCAAATGAATTTTTGAAATGTTGGACCACACAAAGTGTAATAACAGGATGTTGTCTGGGTCTCTTCTTTTTTTGGCCCAGAATAGCAGGACGTGAGCATCCCACACCAGCAGGGCTGAAAGGTAGCATGGGAGAGAGTCTGGGAAGACAGGGATAAGGGTAGACCCACGACACCCTCGGTTTCTCAGATACACAGGTCCAGGGAGACGTGGAATCTCACCCCCAAGGAAGCCACTTACCCCACCTGCTCAGAGACTACGCTATCAGCCGTGGCCACCAGTACAAAACTGAACCATGGAGCAAAGCGACATCTTCCCTCTGTCTCCCCATCCCCCAACACCTGGAGCTAGGCCTTGAAAAGACAGGCAGAGGATGCAGCGAGGAAAGGGTGCCTCACTGCAGACTGAACCCCTGCACACAGCTGAGCTTCAACTCAAGTCTGAGCTGGGCAGGGAGGAAGATGAGATTCAAATTACACTGGAGATTGCAGTCTTCAACAGGAGTGGAATGTTAATAACTTAAAGTGGCCCAAAAGTTGGAAAATCTACCTGAGGACGGGAGAGGAGATTTTACATTGCTCAGCTGGAAGCAGTTACGGGGAATAAATGAAATCTCTTCATTATCGTACCCTATGAATCAGTTATCTATTGCCACAATAGTGCTGCGTAACAAACAACCACAAATAGTGACTATTTATTGTTCGCACATCTGGGTCCACTGGGAGTCGGCTGACCTAGGTTGGGCTCAACCCCACCTGCCTCTCATCATTCTTGAACCAGTGACTACCCCAAGCACATTCTCAAGGTGATGGCAATGGTAGGAAAGAACATTTGGAACCACACAAAGCCCCCCGAGGCACAGGCTTAGAACTGGCAAATTGTTGCTTCCTCCTCAATTTAGTGGCTAAGGCAAGTCAGAGAGTGGATTAGCACTGCAAAATTAGATGGGAAAGGGAGTGGTACAGGGACGTGGGTAGAATTAAGCAATGATTGAATCTATCACACCCTAGTAAGCTGGCACTGTTGAATTAACCTGTTACAAGAATTTGATCAGTTTCAAGTCCTTTACTATGCTAAGAAGCATTCCAAATCTCCGGCAATGGCATGTGCCACGCTTGCCTGGCAGAGTGTCTTTTTCAGGCTCCTTGCAAAGAGTTTGGCAACGGCCCCCATGAGTGATGCCCAGACATCCTTGGTTCAGCTCTTCCCTCTTCTCTCCAATCACTCTTCTTTGCTCAACAGCTACAGCCATTCCTTTAATCTAGTCCGTCCCTGCACAGCACAAGGGAAATAGCATGAAGGCTGCAGACCTGTTCTCTGTCAACCATGGGACATGGGCAAGACACTTAGTCTCCCCTGAGCACCAGTGTCTTCGTCTATGAAACACAAACCATTGTACCTGCCTCGGCCTCCCTGGTGATGATCTAGGCAGAAGTGCTTTGCAAATGCAGTAGTAACTCCTGAGCTCGTGAGTAAATCTCTGGTCCCAGCTCCTAATCCTGGGCTCTGCCCACAGTTGACTCAAGGGGAACTTACTGCAAAGTCTCACAGTCTGGCCATTTTCTTTGGCCTTGACATAGGGTAGGAAGGGGAAGTTGTTTCTCTCCTTATTTGGGCAAAGAAATGAGGAGTGGGAAGTGGGGGATTAAGATGGTTCCTGGAATATTCTGAAACGTAAGGGAGTCTTAGTGTGGCTTTTGTCTATAAAGGGGAAAGGGAAACAAACACAGGATGACACTGAAATGGAGCCAGCTTATCTGCATCCAATGGCGACTTCTGTCCTCCAAACTTTTCCAGACATGCAGGCAGCTTAGTTGGTATTCAGGTGGTGTCCGTACTTGCTGAAGCCATTCCAGCATTTATCCCAAGGGGAGTCCCCTAACTCCCTTCTGCTTTGCTCTTAATCCCAAATATGGGGGTGGGCAGAAGGAAAGCTCATTTCTTATTAACAGCGCACAGTACATTTTGCAGCTAATGAACTCGTAGCTCAAATCAGCTGAAATCACCATTGCAGGAATGAGAACCCTGCTGTGAGTTTCTGGGTGGACACTGTCAGAATGGGAAATGTGAAGACTGGCGCTGGCATCTTGGTTCTCCTTGCTTCCAATAGCCTGGTCTCTGCTTTGCTTTGTATTCCGTTGTTGCCTCTTTGTCTCGTGGCCTTGGGCCCCAGGCCAGTCAGTCCTTGAGTCCTTGGGATTGGGATGGACGTTAGAACTCATTCGGCTGGACCACAACATCTTGCCCCTGCTCTCATTCCCCAATCCAGAATTGAAATAATCCACTCTGTTTTTCCATTTGGGGCAACCGTCCTCCCAAGCGCTGCTGAAACAGTGACAGAGAACGCACCAAATCTCAAGGCAGAGCCTTCTGCTGTTGCAGGTCAGCTTCAGACCTGATGGTGGGTTAAACCACAGCCCACCTTCCCACAGCTCCTTCGGCTCACTGAGGTCCACAGACTTTATGCCCTCTCTCCTAGGGTTGTCCTGTGGATATATGAAGGCCACTAGCCAGCCCATCCTCTCTCTGAGAACTTTTAAGCCATCAAGCTTAATCTTTTCCAACTTCCCTCCCTCTAGCTGATTCACACTCCCGACCCATGAACATGCCCTTTCCTGACATCTAAAGAGTCCCCTTCCCTCTTCTGCTGTCCAAAACTCATCTTTGCACCTACGCTCCTACCTACCACAGAGAAAGGGGAGGAGAAGATTTGGGAGGGAGATCGTGAGTTCCGGGCGGTGTTGGGTTTGAGGCATCTGGGCACATCCAAGTGTGTCTAGCTTTCAGCTAGACGTGAGATCCTACAGCTTGGGGGAGAGAACTGGGCTGGGGACGGAGACTACAGGACCCTCAGCATGGAGAGGGAGGTTGAAACACAAGAAGGGATAAGACTGCCCAGAGAGGGTGTGAAGAGAGAGAGTATCAAGGAGCCAATGATGGTATTTTGGAAATGCCATCAACTTTTAAGAGGTAGGTGAAGGATGAGACAGAGATTGACAATGCTGGGCAAAGTCGAGAGAGTTTAGTGAAATTAAATCCAAAGGAGTAAGCATAGAGAAGGAGGGTGGTCGATCAGGTGAAATGCAACAGCAAGTTGCAGCAAAAGAGCCTAAGGACAATGCCCAATGAATTTGGCAATTAGAAGAGCAGGGGTAGATTTGGACAGTGTGATTCCTACAGAGGGATGGGGGCAGAAACCAAACAGCAGCAGAAAAGATTGAAGGGAGTGGAAGTGAAGGTTACAGAAATAGATTTACCTTTTTCAAGAAGCTTGCATGAGCATTGGAAGAGTTTCTAACAGTTGTTTCTGGCTCAGGACTGCAGGTGTGGCCGGTGGCTGTATGGCTAGTATAGATGCCCTCACAAAAACCCTCTCCTCTCTTGCCAATCTACAATGCCCTAAAAAAAAAAAATCATTGTAGTAATAACTCATTAAATATTCACTCTTTTAGGCTTGTTTTCCTTGGAAATGTAGAAAGCCTCCACGGGGTTAATATTCACTCAACAAACATTTATTGAACTCTTCCTATGTGCCAGGCATATTCCTAAGCCCTGGGGAGGGGGTGGATAATGAAATGAATAAGATGTGAAAGTAAAATTCATTATTAAATTAATTTCTGGAGTTCTTAAGAAAAAAGCCAGAAAATCCGCCAGCTCCTGGATGTATACGTAGCCTTTCTTTAATGCATGTATGACTTTTTATTTCTCACGTTGATATCAGCCTTATCGAGGCGTAATTTTCATACGAAATGAACGGATTTTAAGTGTACAGTTTAATGAGTTTTGACAAGTGTAACCACCACCCTAATCACGGAGAGAATGTTTCCATTATCCCCATGAGTTTTCCTGTGTCTCTTTGTAGTCAAACCCACCCCCAGGCAAGCACTTGTCTGTTTTCTGTCACTAGAGATTAGTTTTGCCTTTTCAATAGTTTCATATAAATGCGATCGTGCTCTTTTCTGTCTGGCTCCTTTTGCTCAACGTGTTTTCGAGATTCATCCATGTGGTCGCGTGCAGCAGTAGTTTATTCCTTTTTGTTACTCGACAGTAATTGTATGGATGAACATACCCCAATTTGTGTATCCATTCCCCTGTGGACAGACATCTGTGCTGTTTTCAGATCTGAGTAGTTATGAATAAAGCTGCTCCAGCCATTTCCAGACAGGCCTGGTCATATGTTTTTATTATATTCCTCTTGGATTAATGACTTCGATGTGTGGCCGCTGGGCCCTAAGATGAGTGTACTTTTTACTTTACAAGAAACTGACCTTCTGTTCTCTACCGTGGCTCTACCATTCCCACCACTAATATGTGAGAGTTCCGGCAGTTCATATCCTTGCCAATGCTTGGTATTAATGACCTGTTTTTAAAAGCCATGCCAGTGGGAATATATGTCATTTATCAGCTATGTGTTTTACGAATATAGTCTTTCAGTCCGTGGCTTGTATTATTTTCTTAACAGTGTCTTTTCAAAGTATAGAAGTTTTAAATTTTTATGCAGTCAAATTTATCATAATTTTCATGGTTCATGCTTTTGCTGTCCTAGCTAAGGTATCTTTGTCTAACTCAAGGTCACCAAGATTTTTCTCCTGTGTTTTTCATTAGTAGTTTCATAGCTTCAGGTTTTAAAGTTAGGTCTATGATACATTTTGAGTTAATGTTTGCCTTTGAGGCCCATTTATTTGCCCCCGGATATACAATTGTCCTAGCACAATTCATTGAAAAGACTATTGTTTCTTCATTGATTGTCTTGGCACCTTTGTTAAAAATTGACCGCATATGTGTGGGTCTATTTCTTATCTATTCTATTCCATTTATCTATCTTTCTATTCTTTTGCCAATATCACGGTTTTAATATGTCTTGAAATTAAGTAGGATGAGTCTTGCAACCTTTTTCTTCTTATCAAAATTATTTTGGCTATTCTTGTTCCTTCTCACTTCTATATAATTTTTAGAACTGGTATGTCAATTTCTAAAAAAGAAGTCTGCTTGAATTCTGAGCAAGATTTCTTTAAGCCCATAAATCAATTTGGGAAGGCTGGACATCTCAACAAATATTGAGTCTTCCAACCCATAATATGGGCTATCTCTGCATTTATTTAAATTTTCCCTTCATTTCCCTCAGCAATGGTTTGTAGTTGTCAGTGTACAGATCTTGTATGTATTTTGTTAAGTCTATCCCTAAGCATTTCAAGTTGTTGATGCTATTATAAATAGTATTGTTTTAAAATTTCATTTTACAATATTTGTTGCTAGTATAGAGTAGTGCAGTTAAAATGTTTACTATCACCCTTGAATCCTGCCATCTTGCTAAATTCTCTTATGGGTTCTAGTGGTTTTTTCAATAGATTCCTTAGGAATTTCTACATACATGATCACATTGCCTAAGAATACAGTTTTATTTCTTCTTTTCTGAACCATATGGCTTTTTCTTTGCCTTATTTCCATGGCTAGGATTTCAAATATGATGCTGACTAGTTGTGGTCAAAGGCAACATCCTTACTCATTCCCACTTTAGGGTAGAAGCTGTCAGTTGTCCATTATGTAGCATGCTATTAGTTGTGGATTTTTCATAGATGTTCTCATGTATCCTCTTTAAAAATCTTAAATAGTATCATTGATACTATTAGTATTAAAAGGGCAGACATATTTACTATAAAAAAAAAAAGCAAACACGACCAAAGAACATGACATAAAATGCTAACATCCTCTGATCCAATCCTATCAATCTCTTCCCCAAAGGTAACTACTGTAATTATTTGGATACTGAGAGAGAGAGAGAGACACAGAGAGAGGAGTGGGGACCAAAGAGAGATCACATTTAAAAGGAAAAGTAATCTCAGTTATCTAGAGCTACAATTCTTTTTGATCGGGAAATCTTCCTCTTCCCCTGGAGTCTTCCCTGAATCCTCCATTCTGACTCGGTTGTCTTCCCTGCATGCAGCAGAAAAGGAGCACTGTTCTTGGAGTCAGAAGAGTGGGGTGAGAAGACATACAGCTTAGCCATTAAGAGCCTGGGCTTCAGAGTCAGACCCATCACAAGTCACACCTTCACCACAGTGTTTACTAATGCATGGCCTCCCTAAGCCTCCACTTGCACATCTGTAAAATGGGAATGGTAACAGTCCAGGTGCCCCAGGATTGAGACATAACCCAGGAGATGTGCTTCATGGAGGTAGTATGTTATCACTTGCCCTGTACACAGTGAATCTGCCATGAATGTGACCCATTACTGGGCTTGTACACAGTGACTCTGCCATGAATGTGACCAGTTACTGGGCATCTTCGGGCAAATCTTTTAACCTCTAGGACTCCATAAAATGGGGACTACCTCTATCTGCCTCCCAAGACCATGTGGAAATGAGAGAATAAAAATAAAAGACAGAGCCAAACAACAAAGTCAGACTGGGGACTGGAGGTGGGAATCAAAGCTTGGCTTAAGATCCACATTCATTTCTTTAGCTCAAAATCGATTTCCCTGGACCTATCGCACTTGCTCCTTATTGAGCAACTTCTGAGACTGGTCGATATTATTTTGTATAAACGAAATCCTCAGTCTTTAAAGAAATTTTTTTTTTGTATTTTTTTTTTACTCTGGAATAACAAAACTCCATTTTTCCTCTCAAAACTGTTAACGTTTTCAAATGAAGTTCCAATGGTCCCTGGATCGATTCTGATTGGGAGACACATCGGGAATAGCACCAGCTGTCTTAACACCACGTGTCCCTCACCTCCACCTGTGGATTGGGGTGACCAAAGTTTAGCAAATAAAAACACATAATACCCAGTTAAATTTGAATTTCAGGCACACAATGTATAACTGTGTGTATAAGTATATCCCATACAATATTTGGGATATACTTATACTAAAAATCAGTCATTGATTTTCTGAAATTCAAATGTAAGTGAGAGTCTTATATTTTTACTTGACAGCCACGGAGAAGCACTGCAGGCAGAGGAGAGCCACTCCAGGTGTCTGAGCGAGGCAGCCGCAGTGCTAAGAGGGCCGAGGTGCTCACAGAAGCTTGTTGACCAGCTGATGAAACACTCTCAGCTTCAAGAGGAGTTTGCCTATGGAGAGCGTGCAGAGAGAGGGTTGGATACCAATTCGGAGGCCATTGTAGGACTCTGGACCTCCCATCAGCCAGTATTGACAGGGATGTGAGAAGCAGGGGTGTATCACTAGAAAAGGTGGTCAGGGAAGGAAATTCTGACTTGGGTCAAAATCTGAAACCAGAGAAGGGAAGATTGGAAGGAGAGCAGCGAAGGCAGAAGAGTAATGAACTAAAGGGCCTTGGAGAGAGAACAGATGGGCCGTGGGGCGGGAGCAGAGGGAGTGGGGGGCGTGGGGAAGGGTTTGAGGTCAGAGAAGCAGGAAAAGGCCAAGTCACGGGTAGGGCCTTGTCAGCCAAGGTAAGAAACGGGAACTTATCCCAAGTGCAAGGGCAAAACTTTGGATGAAGATGTAAGTGATGGCAGCAGGGAGGGAAGATGCCAAAGGTCATTCCCAAAGTGGAGAAGACAGGCTCTACGACAGGTGAGACGCGCAGGACCCAAGAGAAGTATAGGTCAAAGGTGAGCCCATGCCACCAGCCAGAGTGACAACTGTACCATGCTCAGACCCTCCGCTTCTGATGTCAAAGCCAATATAAAGCCAAGGGTCATCCCATCCAACAGGTCCCAGAACTGCGACAGGTAGCGAGTACCAGCCGAGAAGCTGCTGAAGGAAATGCCGATGGCAGATTCAAGGGTTGATCCCACGACAGAATGGCATTAGCACATTTATTTTTAAATTCTGAGCAGGAGACAAAAACCACGCCGCTCCACCTTTTCTGAATGAGCCGAGGGCTGTCCTACATGAGACTCATGAATAGAAATCCAACAGAATGACGCCCAAACCTTCCCGCGTCTTGTCATTGTCACTTGCTCACTGCATGACTTTAGGCAAGTCTCTTCATCCTGAACGGTCCGATATGGCAGCCACCGGCCACGTGTGGCTCTTGATCTCTCGTAATGTGGCCGGTCAGGGCTGACTCACATTGCATTTCTTTTTTTAATTTACACATAACAATTATATATACCTATGGGACACACAGTGATATTTCGACACATATAATGTATAGTGATCGGAGCAGGGTAATGAGCATATCCATCCTCTCAAACATTTATCATTTCTTTGTGTTGGGAACTTTTAATATCCTCCTTCTAGCTATTTGAAACTATGTAATATATGATTGTTAACTGCAGTCACGCTACAGCGCTACAGAACACTAGAACCCGTGCCCTCTACCTCGCTGGAAGTTTGCATCCTTTAACAAATCTCTCCCCACCTCCCTTTTCCCCCAACCCTCCTCAGCCTCTAGTATCTGAGTGTGTACCTGGAGGGTGAGAAGTAAAAGTGATCCAGGACAAAGGTGGCCTGTCCTGAGGCTGCGTTCATAAGCTTGATGTCTTCCTTGAGTAATCAGAAGACACCATTTAAATGAAGCCCCCGGGGGGAATGGGACTGGGCGGGGGCTCGTGAAGTAGCTGGAGACGGTGGGAGTGGTGGGAACAGAAAGGGAAGAGCCAGACTCCTAGGCTCAAACGTCCCTCCTCCCCTCTACTGCTTGCAAGCTGTGTGACCTTGGGCGTGTGACTTGACCTCTCTGGGCTTCAGTTCCCTTTTCTGTTAAACTCGAGTGGTAATAATGTACAGAATTCCTCGGAAAGTTGGGTCAGGCTAAGTGCCTGACACACGGCAAGTGCTCAATAAATGTCTGGGGATGGAAGGAATGAGTCGCAGCCGCCACTGCTGTTACCAGCAAAGGAGCCTTTTGTTTGCCAATTATCTGAACACCGTAGGAGGAAATTTTCCACCCTGTAGTCACAGATCTTTCAGGAACCAAAGCTGATCATATTATTCAACCACCCAAAACTCTCCAATGAAAATTAAATCCAAACTCTTTACCACTGGCCTCTGAGGCTCTGCGCAATCTGGCACTGCCCACCTCTCCCCCTCCAGGCTCAGCTTGTTCACATCGCTGCAGCCTCGAGGCACATTTTTTCCTAGTCCTTGGTTTCCCAGCTCAGGTCTTTGCGAGAGAGAGCACCCTCCCCTCTGCTCTTTGCACGCCTGGCCACCCACCATCCCGTCCCGCATGTCTGGGCTAAAATCTCTCTAAAGCTGCCTGTCAGACTGGACCAAACCATCTTCTGTTTCCTTCACGACACTGGCCACATGCGACGTCATATATCTGTTCACGTGGGTTTGTCCATCCTCCCACCCCCTGTGAGCTCCCTGAGGGCAGGACCTTGTACGCCAAGCCCCTGGCATAGCGGGGCCTCACTAAGAGTGTGATAAGTGAAGGACCTCCAGCCTTGCAAAGAACCTTCTCCACCTTAAGCCACCTTAATGTGGCTTCCCACGAAGCCTCTTTCGGGAGAGAGTGGGACACACAGGACGAGCGTGTTCCGGCCTGCAGGGGGGCCACACTGCTCCGTGCAAATTAAGTTGGCATTCTGATGTTTGCAAAAAAAGAGAGAGAGAAAAATGGAACTGGAGCAGCTTGTGGCCCAAGGGTGCGGAGAGAGAAAAGACAAAGAGAAACAGAAATATCAGAGCACCCGGAATGCAGCCTCTCATCACGGGCTCTCGGGCCCCATCCAGTCTGTCACACAGAATTCCAATTCTTCGTTTTTCTGGTCTGCTTCCCAAAGTAGACCGTGAGTTACGCAGGGGCCACTTGGCGATGCCACGGCGATGCTGTGTCCCGTCCCCATCTCTGTGGCCTGAGCACAGCGCCTGACACAGACTCGTGCCCAGTTCTTGTGTGTTGAAAGGCTGTTTCTTCCCCACCCCCAGCCTGCTCTGCAAAACAGCTGACAGCAACTGGCTGCGTCCAGACCCTCATAGATTTTAACAGGCGACCAGTCCAAACAGGAAGGAACAAAGGTGTTTTTCCTGATAGCAAACGCTCCATGGCATTGATTTTCTTGGTGCTGCGGACGGCGACTGCATTTATTTTGTTATCTCCGCAGTGAACACAGACTGAACAAAGACCCTGGACAGTCAAGGTCGATCAAGTTGCAAATATCCTTTCCTCCTGCCTTTATAACTGCCCCCGGATCTCTAATTTCTGGTTCTGGGTTCTGGATGTGGGAGAGGCCCAAGTACAGACTTTTGTTACCTGGAGAGAAAAGCTCATTCCAGGCTCTGTTTAATTCGTCACAATAATCACGGCTGCTTCACCACATGCCAGGCCCCATGCTCGGTGTATTGCAAGTGTCACAAACCATTTAAGCCAGGACTCTGTGAGATGGGGTTCGGTTTCATTCCCATTTTGCAGATGAGGAAACTGAGGCTCTGGTGGTCAGAAAAAAAATCTGTGCGAGGTCATCCAGGGAGAAAAGGACAGGTTCCATGCCTGCCCGGTTAGCCAGATGTGGTCCATCATTAGCAGGGCAGAAAAGTGACCTTCTCCCTCCCTAGAGCCAAGAGCTCGAGCGCTGCCGGCTGGCGAGGAAAAGCCCAGAAACGAGCACGCGGCCCGGGTGAGGCCACGAGACCAGCCGGTGGGCACACGAAGTTGATGTACAGTCTGACACTCGCTTGGCACCTGCACCAGCCATGGGTCGATCGATCGGGCCGTCCTCGGAGCCGTCCCGGCCCCTTCCTGTGTCACACAGGCTCCCTGGCTAAGTGGCATCGGGCCAGTCCAGCCCAGGTAGAGATGGGGACTCGAGGAAGGGAGACACCCGGGTATGGCAGGTGTCACATCTCCCCTGTGGCTCCAGCCTCCGCCAGGAGGTCCCAACTCCCGGGCGTGACCCACACCTACCTGTCTCTGTCCCACTAGCCTAGGGGTGGCGGCAGCTTCCTGCCATTGCTCATCTCTCACTTTGTCATCCTCACCTGCTTAACCAATTCCTGCATTTACTTCTCTCTTTTTTGAAAGCTCAGAGTCATTTCTGTTTTCCCGATGGGACCCTGAGCGGTACCAGCACTGACTAACACAGCCCTGAAAATACACAATTTTCAGGACAGCAATTTCGCACAGACAGCAATGTACTCCTGCGCCACCGGCTCCATCCTTTAGATACACTTAGAGCTAAAAGTCAAGGCCTCCCAAGGGACAAGGATCTCCCCCCAGAAAAACCTTCCCCACCACACTTTTGCCCTCTTCAGAGTAACAAAGCAAAAATAAAAAGAATACACTTCTGAATCAAGCCAACCTGGCCTCAAATACCAGCTTTGCCTTGTACCAGCTGGAAGACCTTGAACAGGGCATTCAAGCCTCTTGAGTGAGCCTCAGTTTTCTCACCTGCAAGATGGGGACAATCATACCAGTATTTTACAGGGCTGTCTTGCCACAGAGAGCACAGTTCCTGGCATCGAGTTAGCTGTTCCACTAATGTTGGTTTCTTGACCTGAGTAAAGTCTACAGTTACTACAAACACCTTCCGAGGGTGGCAAGTCGGCCTCTAGCACTTGTTCTAACGTTTTGGTCCTTTGTGAACCTCCAAGAAATGGGAAAGGGTGCCCTCAGCCCCTCAGCGAAACCATGGTGCCCCTCAAGAAAATTCTAGAAGTAGCCAACTTCTGGTACCAAATAATGAAACTTTTGACACATGAAACCTGCCCTGTGCGGTTTTAGCTTTGACAGAGATGAAAGAAAGAGGGATTTTGGCTACGACACTTCTGCAGAAACCGTCCCTTTGGAGGTGGGGGCAGAAAGCGACTGTTTTACAGGGTTGGAACCTGCCCCAGGGGACCTTCCGCTCAGAAATCTTTAGTCCGAGGCTGCTGTGACAAAACTGAGAAGCCAGTCCTGATTTTCGCCTGTGATGTTTAAAATAAACCGAAGAAGTAAAGCCCCTGAGCGAGAATGTGGATTGTGATTTTTTTTCCCCAAATAAACCCGTGCTTATCACTTTCCTCTTGCCCATCAGATAAGGGAATATCGTGCTGCTTTTGTGTGTCTGTGGCAGGGGCTTCTGAAATAAAACCTTGGGTGTCTGATGCTCAGGAGTGTGGGGTGAAAACTCTTATCCGGATATCTTGATGGATGCCTGGGACAGGGTCAGAGATGACGAATCTGTGCATTGTCTACCTCTGGGTGCCCGTGGGGAGGCAGTCTGGGAGGCTGGGTAGACAATCCCTCCCCAGCTGTGTCAGGGGTCCCCTTAGGGAAAAATAAAGCCATGAGGGGGCAGAGCCCAAACCGCCTCCACCCACCGCTGTTGCAAATCCGACAAGAGACGCCCGGCATTACCAGACACCTGCGTCTGCCTGCGACACCCTCAGGAACGAAATCCGCTACCTGTGCCGGAGGGTAGTGGCGACATGAGGCGGCAGTGGCACATCTCAGCGACTCCCCTTTGTCCCTCCTCTGTCATTAGCGAGCCTCCTGCCTCTTTGAGTCTCTGAGCCTGAGTTTGCTCAGTTGCTACATAAAAATGACAATACTCCTAACAACAGTGCTAACCTGCAGCCTGGCACCCTCCTGGCACTCCTGCAAGGACCAAAGGAGACAACGGGGAGAAAAGTGGTTGGTGACAATAATTTTTCAAATGCATCGCCCGAGGTTGGTTCCTCCAGAAGCGCACAGGGGGGTTATTCAGGAGAGGGGCCCAGACAGCAGCTGTAGGGGCCGGGAAGTGAGGCAGAGAGGGAGGGAAGCCGGGAAATGTTGGATGTGATGGGCTCTGGGGTGCCGCAGGGAACCCCTGCTGGGAAACTAAACATGGTATAGGCCATACCTCAAAGAAATCCCGGCCACACGGGACAAGTAAGCGGGGTGTTTACTAACAAACGCCCTGTCAGTGTGGAGGGCTGGCTCGGGAGGCAGTGACTCCATCACACTCCTGGCTGGCCTCCCGCACGGGCCACCACGGGACCTGTGGGAGCCAACGCAGAGTGTGCACCTGTGCTAGGATGCCTGGGACCGAAAGGTTTCTTGGGATGTGAGACCTTCAGTCCTGAAACAGGGCACACCAGGAGGGCTGGTCACCTTAGACCTAACGTGCCTAAAAGGTAGTTCCAAGGACACTAACTCTGTGGCACTTCCAGCTTACCTGAGGACAGGTGGGCATGCCCCGGGACCAGAGAGAAGCCCACGGGCAGGGAGCAGCCTTCCACAGGCAGAGGTGGGTGCTGGGAGGCCACGAGGAGAACAAGAACAGCACCTGCTGCTGTGTGCTTGAACCAAGTGCTGTGCTGAGTCCCTTCCATGGCATCTCACCGCGCCCCTATGAGATTACACATTGCAGAGCATTGCACTGTGAGTCACTAGCAAAACCGGTAGCAAAGCCTGGGATGATTAATTTTATGTGTCCACTTGGCTAGGGTATGGTGCCCAGTTGTTTGGCCCCCAGAGACTGCTCTGTAATTTGTAAACTGAAAACTCCCCCCAACTCCCCTGCTTCAGGTCTGGTCTTTAGTTATTAGAAGCTCTGGTCTGCCTGGGGAAAATGCAAAAGGGGACATAGACCTTGTCCCTCCATATCCATTCTTCCCTTCTTCCTGTAGTAAGAGATTCCTTGGATTTTAACTGGGCACTTAGCCACCCAAACTAAAGACTGCCTTTCCCCTGCAGCCAGCTGTAGCCATGAGAAGAAATTCTGGCGGATGAGATGTGAGCCAAAGTGATGTAGTGCAACTTGAGTAGTTCTTTTCAAGGGAAGAGGCATGCCTCCATTTCCCCTTCCTTCCTCCCTACTGGGATGCAGAGGTGATGGCAGGAATTGGGACAGCCATTTTCGAACATGAGGTGATAACCATGAGTTGAGGATGGCAGAGCAACCAGGTAGAAGGTGCCTGGGTCCATAATGATTGGGAAACAACCACACTAATCCTGGGCTGCTTTCCCAGACTTTGACTAAGACAGAGAGAAACTTTTATCTCATTTAAGTCTCTTTATGATAGCAGCCAAATTTGTATCCTCACAAATATAGAGAATCAGAGTAGGAATTGGCCCTTGCCAGTTGCTTCCAGGCCCACTCTTCAAAGTAAGACACAATCACCCACTTTTTTAATCTAATCATTAAAGTAAATGACTCATGGCTGGTGGCTCAGAAATTCAAACAGCGTCTTAATGCCAAGTTTTTTTTTTGTTTTTTTTTTTTAAACAACTAAGCTTGGGCATTTCCCCCTGTGGTGGATTAGCTGTATTCACGGTCCCAGTCAATGCTCTCCCTACATGCATGTCCTTTGCAACGTGACCTTGCAGACACTAGAGGCTGTGTGCTTCTGTCCTCTCCCACAAATAGTCATCCCGGGAACAAGCTTGGAACAAAGGGTTAAATACTAGGTGAGGCAAATATAACTCAATCCAGTCAAAATCATCCAAAATCACCCAGCCCCCAGCTGACCAAGACGGATGAGACCCAGTCAAGATCAGGCGAGCCCAGCCCAAACCTGAAGAACTAACCAGCTGAGTACATCTTAAATTGGTAACTTATAAAATCTGAGCTAAATTGTCGTAAGCCATTAAATTTTGTGATTGTCTTAAGCCATTAAATGTTGGGGTGGTTTGCTCCACAGTAATAGCTGACTAATATATATTCCCTCTTTTCCTAGGTGCAATTCAAAAGCTCAGAAGCAAAGACCTGAAAGCTCCTGGTTTCCTACAAGTGGATAAGTAAACAGATATCACCTCTTAAGAAGGCTCTTGGCAATATCAAATATTTTAAATACACACATTCTTTAATCCAGCAATACCACTTCTGGAAATACATTCTACAGGAATAAGTACGCACATACTGAAAGACATGTATCAAAGATGAACACTGCAACATTTTTTATACCAACAAAACACTGGAAACAATTCTAATATCCATCAGTTGGATACTGGTTAAATAAATTATGCCATAATATCTGGCAAATAAAATGAATCAATTGCTGTTGAAGCCACTATCATCGACACATTAAAGAAATTATGCTATAGCCATACAATGGAATACTATGTGGCCATGAAAAAGAATAAAGTAGACCTTTAGGTGCTGACATAGAAAAGTATATGAGATATATTAGCAAAGAAAACAAGTAGCAGAATAATATACATGGTATGATCTCACCTCTATAAATAATACATGTTGAACACACATGTGTACCCTCTAGGAAATATGATTCTAGAAACATTTTAAGAGAGGATTTAAACATTTATAGAAGCATCTACAGAGAGGAACACCTGAAAGTCAACTACCCAAATTCTTAATAGTGATTGGCTTTGTAGAGCATGAGGGGATAAGGGAATATTTTCACTTTTTACTCTATTTCTTTGTGTTTTGAGTTTATTTATAAAAATGAGTATTATCTTTGTAATTAAATAAAATAATCACAGGGAAAACTTTTAAGCAGCAATGACCACAATGAGCTGGCAACAATGCATTTATCAAGCTTTTTGGCCAACATATCTTTGAACTGAAGCCAGACTAATTCTTAACTATTATTTTCAGGGCCACTGCTAAATTCATATAGGCCTTAAGGAACATTCAGAAAAGGAGCCCTTCCTCCAGCTTAACGCCATGTGGTAAATAAAGTATGGGATAAGCTTCATCCTCACTTACCTCTCACCCTTGAGCAGAGAGTGACCTGCACAACTGTACCAGCAACTCTGGTTATCATTGATATATTGCTATCTTTGGTGGATTTAGATGCGGTGTGAAATAGAAGAAGAAGTCTTATTCATTTTCATTGCTATAGGGAAGACAAATGCCTGCATGTAAATCCACGTTGGTATTCTACTCTGAACCCAAGAGAACAAAAGTTGTAGGAGTTCTGAGGATGTGAAGTCAGGGCAGCGTTGAGGATGCTGCATTGCTAATTCATTATCTGCTCAAGTGCACCTACTTTTAAAAATGAACCAGTGGGAAACTCGGTTTACAGAGAAATGAAATTGGGGGGTTGCTGGCTTTTCCCAAAGCATCACTGGTCACCCTAAGAGTTCTTTCTAGACCATTATCTACCTGTTAAAGAGGAACGGTCCTAGAGAAAGTTGATTTATTCATCCCACAAGCATTTCTGGGTGGCCGCCAGGCCTTGTGCTGGGTGCAGGGAAAGCATGATCAGGAAGACAATCATGACCACCACCGTCAAGAGTCTTATGTTGGTCGCTGGTCCACGAAGGGAGATATTAATTAAATAACCACACAAATATATAATCGCAACATGGGATGAGGCTATGCACGAAGCCATGGAAGTGTATAATGGGTTGGTGATCTACACTCTCAGGGAGTCAGAGAAGGCTTCCTGGAGGAAGAGACATTTGATCTGAGGTCTAAAGAACATATAGAGCCCAGGGAGGTAAGGGGAGGAGGGGAGGACTTGCCATCCATTCATTCACCCACGTTTTGTTTGTTCCCACTCAGGCCGTCCACCGTTCCAACAGGCACCAAGAGACCAGATGAGGCAAGAGAGTAAGGTCAAGGCACTGATGCCCAACTCCTTCCTTATGCAGTGGCCTCAGGATAGCTGTGTCCCCTGACCACAGTGACCCTCCCAGGTGGCCTGCCCTAAGCAAGTCTCTCCTTCTGGGTTCCAGTACCCTCTGTCTGTCACTTCCTTCATCTCAGCCCAGGAATGGTTAGAGTCTCTGCTTCTAGCCCTGGGTTCCTGCACTGTCGCTAGGAGTCCCTTTCATTCACATCTTTTTAACTGGCCCCTTTAGAAATAACTCCTCCTTAAATTATCCTGATTTGAGTGAGCCCTGCCTCCTGCTGGGACTTACACAGAAGGAAATCACAAATGACTCCCTCATTTAGGTGAAGGGCGACACCATCTACAGAGGGGAACGCCTGGAGAGAAGAGAGGGCCTAGGGTGGAAGGAGGAATCAAAAGCTATTTTTTGACATATTATTTGAGCTGATAGACATCCAAGTGAAGATGCAGGTATATTTGCAGTTCTGCACTGCAGGGTGGAGGTTGAGGCCAGAGATATGGACCTGGGAGTTGCCTGCACATCCTTAATATTTAAAGCTTTAATTTAAATACATCCATAGCATTTAAGGCCTTAAGACTGAATGAGATTACCTAGAAAGGAAGAGAGATGAAGCAGAGAAGAAACAACATGTGCAAATGTCCTGTGGCAAAAAGGAGTGAGACGTTCTGCTTTTCAGGAACTTGGGAAAAGCCCACGTGGCTGGAGCAGGGAACGAGAGAGTGGGCCGGGATGAGGCTACAGAGGAACCGTGGATTCAGATCTCCATCCTTGGAGCCTTGGAAGCCATTGAGCATTTCAGGAAGAACAAGATCAGATCAGCGTTTCTCAGTGGTGATGCCAGTTAAGGTGTGGAAAATGGATTAAAGCTAAGTCCCTGCTGACTGGAAATAAATCATAATGAAGATAAAAACCTGTCTGAATGTTTTGTGACAATGACATTAAGATTTGGGCTCCAGAAATGTGGTCGACACGGTTTCTCAGAACCTTTGCTTTGGGGCAACGTAGGTGTGCTGGGCTGGGGGAGGGAAGTACTGAAAACATTTAGGAGACTCCCCTCCTTCCCCATTTACCTTCCAGAACCTACCATGCAGGTGCATCTCTTCCCTCACCAAGCTCTCTGACTCAGGTATCTTTGCCACTCAAGCTACTGCTTTATAACTCAGTCTGCTTTGACCAAAATTCTTTCCTTTTGCATCTGAAAAAAAACAAAAATTCCTCCTGTCTTTTGTTTCCCAAAGTTCTGAGTGTGAAGGAGGAAAGCAAAGCAGCAAGATTTTCACGTCCTCAGCTCCCTGGCTGGATTGTAGCAGCGACACATGACAGGTTTCAGGTGAGGCTCACACCAGCTGTAGGTGTCAGGGCTGGGAGGCAAAGGCTAGTCCCAAAGACAGGGAGAATTGATGACAAAGAGGGCTAAGACTGGCCAGAGAAGAAAATTCAGAATATAGTCACCCACCTAGTGGATGAAACAGGACCCTAACAAGCAAGGCTTTTAGACATATCCCCTACCCTCCTTGAACCATTCAAATGCTCCTGGCACCAAGCAGCAGGGGGAAAAAAAAAGGCATAAGCTATTAAGTTCCGTTTCTGTCTGAAACAGCAGCGAGATAATTTCCCGTCAGTGACCTACATTGCGACTGTGGCCATGGCTGACTCTGCAGAAACTGACTCCCAAGTCAGGTAAAAGCTAGCAGATGGAGCCGTCTGATGTATCAATGCATGTGTGAGTAGCGAGCGGCTGGCCTGCTAGTCTCAAACCCAATGCTTTTGACCCTAAATTCACTTAGATTCACCTGACCGGCCAGTGGCTTTCTGCCTTTGCAGTAACTGGCACAGAAAGGCTTGGCAGTAGCAAAGAAGCTTTCACGAAATCTGATGTTTTTTTAAAATCTGAGTTTACAAAACAGTTAAGGGTGATAATTCACATCACAAGACAATGCTTTCTATCAAATAAATTTACAACCAGGTTCCCCAAAATAAGTCTAACCTTATGCAATTAAGCTTTAATTTATTTATTTATTTTGAGACAGAGTCTCACTCTGTCACCTGGGCTTACTCAGGTACAGTGGTGTCATCTTAGCTCACTGCAAATTCAAACTCCTGGGCTCAAGCGATCCTCCTGTCTCGGCCGCCCAAGTAGGTAGTAGCTGGGACTACAGGCGCATGCCACCATCCCAGATAACTTTTCTGTTTTTTGTAGAGATAAGAGTCTTGCTTTTCCTCAGGCTGGTCTTGAACTCCTGGCCTCAAGCAATCGTCCCCTCTTGCCTCCCCATAGTCCTAGGATTATGGGCATGAGCCACCTCACCCAGTCCCACTTTTAATTGCATAAAGAGATGAGATTGAGCTCTGATCAGCAAGCCTGAGGTTGGGGAAGAAAAGATAAAAGAAATCTGAGGGAAGACTACTAATAATAATAGCCAAAATCAAGCAAGCATTCAAATTCAAACAAACAACAAAAATAATGCCTAACCTTGCGCCAGGCACTGTTCTAAGTCCTTTACCTAGATTTACTCATTTAATCTTCACACCATTTAACTTCTGACAAACGACAATAATTATCCCTATTTTACAGATGCAGAAACTGAGGCACAAGGAGGTTAAGTGATCTGTTCACTTCTAGTAAATAGAACAGCCAGGATTCAAACCTGGATATTCTGGATACTGTAAGTCAGTACGAAAATATTGCCTTTTTGACACATGAGGTTCAAGAATCAGATAGGATTAGACAGTCTAAGTCTCCTTTTGTTGCTGACATTCCTGGGCGTACAAGCCATATGGAGTCTCTGTTTCACATGAGCAGAGGGAGGCATTTGCTCCCAGATTCCAAGTTGAAGGCCATCTTAGTTTGGACTGCCTCAAAAGCAGAGCCTGAGATGTGTGGACTTGGGCACAGATTGTTTATTTAGCTGTCCACCAGCGCAGTGCTGAAATCAGGTGCACAGAGCACAAAAATCTTCTCCTACAGAGATGATGGGGATGCTGGAGACAGGGCTACGGCAGTAGGAGAGTAAGAGGAGGAAGGAAGAAAAGCCTTAAAGATGTGCTAGTGAGCTGGTTACCTCTGTGGGCAATTGTGGCTGGGTGGGGAGGCTCCAATGAACCACCTGTAGGGTGCCTCACCACGTCCCTCCCAAGGACATTATAGTGTATGTATCCACCAATTCTCATCCTCCACTGAATGAGCGTTACTCCTGGGCGTGTTAACTCCCCAACCCTTCCAGTCGGGGACTGAGTATGGGAGAGAGCTCTGAGTCAGAAAAGCACAGAGACTATTCTCAGAGCATTGATGGCAGGTGCGGAGGTGTGGAGCTGTCCACGAGCGCGGTGCTGAAATCGGGTGCACAGAGCACAAAAACCATCTCCTACAGAGACCATTGGGCAACCTGCTTGCTACCTTCAGTTCAGAACTTAAAGTTGCCCTCTGGTGCTCTAGGCTTCAGTCCCTCTCTGTCTGTTCTTTATAATAGACAAGGACAATTCACTGAAACCCAAACCCCCAGTGGGCCTATTCGGCAGCACTCCCAGGTTCTCTCTTCCAGGCCTCTAGTAACTATACAAAAGAGTTGTTTCAGTTTTCTTTTTCAACTATTACATCAGAAAACATGTTCCCACACTTCCATCCACTTCCCTACCTCCACTTCGATCTACCAAGGTAACTACAAATATTTCTTACTGATCTCTCTGTTTCCAATCTTGCCCTTTCTTCAATCTACAACCAAAAGCTACTCTCTGGAGAGAGAATCTGATGTTACCTCCTGCTTAAATCCCCCAGATATGGCCCCACTGCCTTCATGACATGATCCCAACTCCTCACCATGGCTTATAATGTCCTCCTCCTTCCTTCCTGGTCTGACCTTTGCCCTCTTTTACCTCCAGCCTCAATTCCTCCCAACCTCTCCATGTGTATGTCATGCTCAAGCCAGGTAAACTCCCAGCATTTCCCTCATACCTCTCTGCCTTTGCACATGCTGTTCCCTCTTCCCAGATTACCAGGACCTCTATATACATGTTCTTCAAGACTTGGCTCAAAAATTATTCCCTTGGGGAGCTGCTGGTTTGGGTTTCTCAGAACATGTGCCCCACGCTTCCATTCCCATCCCACTCCCAACCATGGGGCAGCCTTTGACCCAGACCCAGCAGATCAGTCAGCCAGAGACTGACATCCTTCTAAACAAAGTCAGTTTTCAGGGATGGACATGTGGACATTTCAAGCTTAGCAGTTAAAAGGACTTCCTTGGGATTTTCTGTTAAAACTAGTGAGGAAAACAACTTCCTTCTCTGAGCTTACAGTGCTGGAAAGATGATTCTGCAGCTTTTGGAAGCCACATTTCTCATCATGTGGAAAAAGTGAGACAGTGGTAGAGACCATGGGGCCAATACACTGGGGGTGTATAAGTCTGGACTCTTGGTTTTGAGTGGCAGAACCCCAATGTGATTCTATTTTAGCAAATAAATGAATACATAAGGATTTGTGGCTCACATTATTGGGGACTCCAGGGGAATATATTTGAATATATAGATCATTCATGGCTGAATCCAGAAGCTTAACCAATTCTCTCTCACCCCACCCCATCATTTGTCCATCCTTGTCTCTCTTGGCTTCACTCCACATGATAGCCACCTCCAGCCCCAGGTTCTCATTCTTATAGTGGAAAGAATACTTCTCTCCTTCATCGTCAATTTATCAATCCTAGAGTAATCTCAGGTCATGCGCTCACCCCTGCATCTAGAGGCTGAGGGAGGATGGGTCACCATGATAACCACCACCAGGACCACAGAGCATGAGATGGCCAACTGTAACTCATGGATCAAATCTGGCCTGCCACTGGTTTTTGTAAATGAAATTTTGTTGGAATACGGTCACACCCATTCACTTGCATATTGTCTACAGCTGTTTTTGTGCTATAGTGGCAGAGTTCAGTAGAACCCTGAGAAAAACCAGGTGGCCTGCAAAGCCTAAAATAATCACTATCTGGCCCTTTGTGGAAATGTTTGCTGTCCTTTGCCATGGACAATAGGAGAGAAGTGAGTCTTCCTTTTTCCTTATAGAAAAACCCAGAGCTGCTGCTTATTGTATAGCCTGAGATACATCACAGCCTCTCTGAGCTTTGGGTTCCTGATCTATAAACGGAAATAACAATGCTTCCTTCACAGGATGGATGGATGGGCCAATGCACACATAGAGACATCTCATGCTAAAACTTCTTTGTCCGAAGCATTGTTTTCCTTTGGAGTTAGATTAATTGGGGAAATGATTAATCTGGAATGAGTCAAATGGGAGACATGCCAGGGAAACACTCCCCTACAATAAATAAAGAGCTTAATACAGAGTCACTCATGCAGTAAGCACTCAATACATTGCAGACTAAAAAAAAAAAAAAACAAACAAACAAAAAAAAAAAAACAAAGGTAAAATCGAAACCCAAGGAAAGCAAAGCTGCCCCACTGAATGAGAGCAGAGTAAATAACTTTGCAGAGGGACAGAATGACTTTCAGCATCTCGTCCTCCCTCCTCCCTACTGAAATTCTGATGCAATTATGTCTCAGAAGAAAGCAATTTTGTCCCCATTGCACAGAGAGGAGAAGATGAGCCCTGCTTTGATGTACAAACACCTCGTGATGTTCAGGTACAGCTGCAGGTGGCCGCTAACCCAGAATGCACTGGTCATTCCGTTTTTAGAGGGGGGAGGGTAGCAGGTGGGGGCAGGGGAGTTTGTTCAAAGCTGCTGTGGAAACAAAGTGCTTTCATTTTAATCAGCAGAAGTGCTTCCAAAATCACTCTTCCTTAATTGCTCACAGAAGGTAGCACACCAACTTTTAATATATTAAATAACATTCTGAAAACTGAACAGGAGACAAAACTCTGAACCCCATGGCTGCTTCCTGTCAAGAGCTTCTTACTCTTTCTGGGGCTCAGTTGCCTCATCTGTAAAATGGGAGGACAATTCTTCCCTTCCATGAAGATCCCTTCCATGGGTACAGACCAATTGCATCTCTAATTACTATTCCCTCCCCCTGAATAAAACACTATTTCCTGAGACCTAAAGAAGAGTCCCAGGTGCATGTTTACCAGCCACTTTCCACGGGCCGGCCTCTCCGCTAGGTTCTCTACACGCATTGGCCCTGCGGAACCCACACGCACCCCTGAGAAAGCCAACGGGAAACTTGAGGCTGAGAGAGTTGTTCTGCCTCGCCCAAGACCACCCATCAAGTCAGTTGGAGCAGTAGCTCCAACATTTGAACTTATGTCTGTCTGACTTTAAATTCCCTATTTCAGATTTGGGGAAACTGAGGCACCAAAAGGCTAAGTGAGGTGCCCGAGGTCCCATCCTGCTCCCAGCCACCATTCTGTATCCAGAGGACTGGGACAACTTGTGCATTGCACGCATCACTGAGCTGCCTCTTCACATGAACGCTCTGGGGTGGGCAACATTATGATCTCTAGCGTTCAGTTGAGAAAACTGAGGCTCTCTGAAACCAGTGATGGGATGAATGCAGACTCCTTTACCTGTTCTAAAAATGGTACCAAATAAACTCGTGGATCATCAAAGTGTGTCTACTCTTCTGGGGCTTCCCTGGCCAGCAGTCAGATCCCCTGGCCAGCGGTCAGATCTATTCATTGCCCTGTGCATACAGATCAGCACAGCATAAGGGTTAATTAAGAGCATGGGCTGGAACTAGACTGCTTGGATTCAAACCCCACCTCCACGGCATACTATCTGTGGGCATGTTGCTTCATCCTTCTTGGACCTCAGTTTTTCCATCTGTAAAATAGGGTTTTAAAAAATAATTTTTATAGCTCTTCTTTCTGCTCTTCCCTTCCACAGCCACTAGGTGGTGCAGGGAAAGACAGACACCCATGCTGACAGGAGGTGGGGAGGGGCCTGGAGTAGGGTGAGAAGGGCCCTGGCATGGGGAAGGGGTGTGGCCAAATGGTATACTGGCCTCATGTAGGAAGATCACTCAAATAAGTCACTGGATCAAGAGTAATGGGAACCAGTTTGGACAACACTAAATAAGAGAGTTATAAATATAGAAAACTAGAATAAACTCTCTATGGTATTGGACTAGAATTAGAGTTCCATGGTTTTCAATATATACAGATAAAGAAATAAATACCTACATGTTGTGCATATACATATATGTATATGTGTGTGTGTATTCCCTACTTCTGACTCTTAGAGGACCTGGGGAAAACAACACCCTAATAGCAATGAGCACGCCTAATACCCACATCTTGGCTCCTAAGAATTATTCAGCACTAAAAAGATCCAGGACTTTTTGGAGCAATGACTGATTCCAGCACTAGAGAAAGGGAAGTACAAGACGAACCTGGAGTGTCTTGGAAGAGAATGTAAAGAACTGCATCAAAGAATGATGCAAATACGTCAAGAGGACCTAGGAGGAGCTTGAAGGACCTCCTACTGCCCCAACCAGCAGCAGTGGCAGTAATGGATTTTAACACCACCGAATGGAACAGGCAACAATGAGTCCATACAGCAATCAATCAATCCATTGATAAATCAATAAGTAGATAAAATGAGATGAGGATTGGGATATTTACATAGCCTCAAAGTACCTGCTACAAAATAGAGATCGATAACAAAGGGGGAAAGGGTGACTTTACCTGGTGAACCCTGGCAGCTAAAAACTGACCAAAGTGAAAACCATCTGTAATGAGACGTTGAAACCATGCACCACCCAACAGGGTGTGAGGAAAACACAGCGCCACTTCTGTGACACTCCAACTAAAGACACTCAACCTGAATCTGACCATCGGAACACATCAGGCAAACCCTAAGGGACATTCTACAGAAAACTGGCCTGGAATCCTCAAAAGTGTCAAGATCATGAAAGCCTAAGAAAGTCTGCGAAGGCATTCCAGACTGAAGGAGATTAAAGACACGTGACGAGTAAGTGTGATGCCTCGTTCTGGACAAGGTCCTTTTGCTCCCAAGGACATTCCTGGGAACCAGATGGTGGTAGCAGATTCATGTTCATTTCTTGGTTCTGATGGTTGTCTTGTGGTTAAGCAGGGGACTGTCCTTGTTTGTAGGACAGAAATACTAAAGTATTCCTAGCTGATGGACAGCAGGTGAAAAGTTACTGTCGAATGATTCACAGGGGAAAAGCTTTGGTACTGTACTCACAACTTTTCTGTAAGTGTGTGATTATTTCAAAAAAATTCAAAGTCTATAACAAAGATTATCTACCTACCATACAAGGTAGGAGTGCTAAGGACGGTGCCTGGCATAAAGTAAGTTCTCAATCAATGTTCACTGTTCTTGTTTATCTACATCCTCTTCCCCCCCTCCAAGCCCAAGTAGATGGACCAGGAGGCACCAGCAGGTGAAGGTCACTTAATCTGACAACCTGGGCACCAGTCCAACAGCAAACATTACCTATCAACAAATTGATCTTACCCCAATAGATCAAACATTTAGCAGCCGTTCCCGCAGATGCAAGAAAACATTGGTTTTCTTTAGAGCATTTTACCAGGAAACCCCAAGCCTTACCGTCCATCAGCTAAGCCTGTTGGCTCAACCTCCGAAACATCCAGAGTCCGAACGCTCCTCATCACCTCCGCAGCTAACTCGCCAGAAAGAGGCCTCGTCTTCTCTCACCCACGTCATTGTAACTGCTTCCTAATTGTCCCCCTGCCTTTGCCCTTGACGCCCTGTAGTCTACTTTCAACACAGCAGATGGAGTGATCCTGCTAAAAATAAAATAAAATATAATTTAAAAATCGGATCCCGTTACTGCTCTCTCAGAGCCTTCCAGAGATGCCCTACTTCACTCAGAGAAGAAGCTGATGGTTTGACAGTGGTCTGCGAGGCTCTGGGCAGTCCGCCCCAGGATGTCACCAGCCTCATCTAATCCCACGCTCCCTCTCGCTCACTCTGTGGCCGTCACACTGTTCCCCCGGTGCAGCAGGGCGGGCACCACCTCAGGGCCCCCGCACTGGCTGTTCCCTCTGCCTGGAATGCTTTCCCCCATATCCACGTAGCCAACTCTGCCCCTTCTCCAGGTTTTTGCTCAAATGCCACCTCCTCAGTGAGGCACCCTCTGACCCCCTACTTAAAATTGCAACACACACCATCTCAGCACTCCATGCCCCCTTCCCCCGTTTCATTTTTTCCATTGCAATCCTCCCCATTCTAAAGCTTCTATGTTTATTTGTGTAATCAGTGTGTTGGTTGGTTGGTTGGTTGGTCGGTCAGTTGTACTGCTTGCAATTGTCGTAATACAATCACGCACTACATAACAACGTTTAGTTCAATCACAGACCACATATACATACGACAGCGATCCCATAAGGTTATATGGGATGGAGCTGGAAAATTGCTATCACCTAATGACATCATAGCCACTGTAACATTATAGCTCCTAAACGCATCACTCGTGCGTTTATAGTCATACTGGTGTAAACAAACCTACTACGCTGCCAGTTGTATAAAACACAGCAGATGCAATTATGCACAATGCATAATACTTGATAACATTAACGTTACTAGTTTATGTATTTACTATGCTATACTTTTAGTCATAATTTTAGAGTATATGCCTTCTACTTATAAAAAGTTTGCTGTAAAACAGTCTGCCATGTTAGGCCGGCAGCAGCCTCATGTATCTCGTGGTTACCAAGACTCGTGATTGCACCATTTTCTCTTGTGCTTGATTTAATCTCTTGCTATTTTGTTCATTGTGGCCCCCAAGTGCACAAAATCCACTGCTACTCTTGCCAAGAAGAGGCCACGTAGCGTGACTGGGCTGGAAAGTAAATTAAAAGTGAGGACTATTAAGGTGGAAAACAAGAGACGATTCTTGCACTCCAGGCAAGCACGTTCCATTCCCCCATAGCTACGCTCTTCAAGAACAAGAACAAACAAGAATTCAAGAAGGGCCTATATCAGACATGGAGAAGCTTCTGTTGACCTGGATTGAGGACCAGACATGAAGCATACCCCTCCCAGCACTGTGACGATCACAGCCAAAGCGCAAAGTTTGTGTGTGATGAAAGAAAAGGCTGGCCCCGGCTACAATGCTGATTTTGCTGCCAGCTCTGGGCAGTTTAAATGACTCAAGAATCGTTATTCATTACATAATGTGAAAGTGAGCGGTGTGTCTGCGAGCGCTGATGTGAAGGCAGCTGGAGAATTTTTGGAAACTCTAGATAAGCTGATTGCGGAGGAAAATTACTTCCAGGCAAGTCTTCAATGTGGATAAAACTCCCTATTCTGGAAACAGACGCCTGAAAGGACTTTCATCCATAAGGAGGCCAAGTTGGTGCCAGGTTTCAAGGCTTATAAGGACAGGAGGACGGTCTTGCTCGGGGGCAATGTTGCAGGCCACAGATTCAAACCCTTGGAGACCTGGCACAGGGAGAACCCCACAGCCTTCAGGCATATCAGTAAGTACACACTGCTGGTGGACTACAGGAGCAATAAGATGTCATGGAGGGAGACCGAGGCAGGAGGATTGCTTGAGGTCAGGAGTTAGAGATGATGAGCCTGAGCAAGAGCAAGACCTGGTCTCTTAAAAAAAAAAAAATAGAAAAATTAGCTGGGTGTGGTGGTGCATCTACCTGTAGTCCCAGCTACTTGGGAGGCTAAGGCAGTAGGATCACTTGAGCCCAGGAGTTTGAGGTTGCAGTGAGCTGTGATGATGCTACAGCACTCTAGCCTGGGCAACAGAGTGAGACCCTATCTCAAAACAAAACATCACCATCATGGATGATCCCACCCCTTTTCCTAGATGTCCTCCTAAATTGCTCTGCTGGCAAAATGGAGAAGTATCTTTAGAATAACACACCTTTCAAGATTTTGCTTATTGTTGATAATGTTCCCACACATCCTCCTTTTACTGGTGATCTTCATCGCAGTATCAAAGTGGAGTTTCTCCTTCCTGACACCACCTCCTCGATTCAGCCAAAGGACATAGGAATTATAACAGCTTTTCCAGTCTGCTATCTGAGGAGGACTTTTGCTCAGGCTACTAAGGAAGACACCAAGAAAACACTGATGCAATTCTGGAAGGATGACAACAGCCATGACTGCATCAAGAACCTTACTTGGGCTTGGGGTGATGTCACCAGGGAGTGTTTGAATGGCATCTGGAAGAAGACACTCAAGAGGTTCATTCATGACTTCAAAGGATTGGCCAAGGATGAGGAGGCTGCAAAAATCAACAAGGTGTGGTTGAGACAGCCAACAACCTGGGTGTGGATGAGGATGGCATTGAGGAGCTCCTAGGAGCAGTTCCTGAGGAATTGACTAGTGAGGAGTTGTTGGAATTGGAATAGGAACACAGAACTGAAGAAGAGACAAGAGAAAAGGAAACTGCAGAAGAAGAAAAAGAAGAAGAATCTCCAAGAAAATCCACAGTGAAGAGTTTAGCAGAAACTTTTGCAGACTTCACAAAGCTCCTTAAAAATTTGGAAGACACAAATCTCAACACAAAGGTTTTCATGAATAGAGAGGAATGTTCATGGTACATTATCCACTGATGAACAAAAGAAACAAACCAACAAACTACCTTGGACATATTTCTGCGAAGAGTGACATCTCCTCACGAGGACCCTCAGGCTGGTCCTACAGGGGTATCCGGAAGAAGGCATCGTTCTCATAGGAGATGACAGCTCCATGCATGTTACTGTCCTGCAGACCCTCCAGTGGGAAAAGATGTGGAGGTGGAAGACAGTAATATTGACATTCCTGACCCTCTGTAGGCCTAGGCTAATGTGTGTGCTTGTGTCTTAGTTTTTAACAAAAAAAGTTTTAAAAGTAAAAATAAAACATTTTTTAAAATAGAAAAAAAGCTTATAGAATAAGGATATAAAGCAAGAAATTATTTTTGTACAGCTGTATAATGTGTTTGTGTTTTAACAACGTGTTTGTGTTTTGAGAAGTCAGCATTTTTAAAAATTGAAAAGTTTAGGAAGTAAAAAAGTAACAGTAAGGTAATTTACTATTGAAGAAGAAGAATTGCCATGGCCCGTTTGCAGGACGTGGGATGAACAAAGAACACAAAAAGACACACAGACACACACAAAGATGGTTACAAGACTGCAGTGCAGAACACACCAGTCATTTTATTTTTATACCCTAAAAAATCAAAGTTACTTCCCTGTATGTGTGACCATCCAGGGATTGCAGGAATGGCCATACATTCCGGAACATGTAGCCTAAGGGCACAGATGTCCCCTGACTCAAGGTTTCCAGGCAGTTGCTCGAGGTGCCAGGCATAGATCACAGACCGAGATTAGCAAGGTTGGGCAAGGCAGCCACAGGGGGCATTTTCCGTCCCCAGTTCCTCTTAGGCCCATCCCCTATGGCTGTACCTGTCTTAGGTCACCCCTCCCTTGAGGGATAGATATTACCCGTCATTGACTAACCAGCCATCTTATGTGGCTAAGCAACAATCAAAGGAACAATGTGTATATTGTGTGGACTCCAGGCCTCCACTTATCATGGGGCTGGGCAGCTCTTGCCTCAATGCAGAAACTCAGGCCTATTGCTATGCCTCTAGGCAGCAACCTTGTCCGGAGCACATTACTCTTAAACGTTCTGGGCAGGGCGCATACATTACTCACTAAATTTAATTCTTAAGCCAAGAAAGTATAATGTCAGTCCCCAACAAAGAATCTTTAATAAATGTAATGTAGCCTATAAACAGTGCTTCTGAAGTCTCCAGTAGTGTACAATGATGTCCCAGGCCTTCACATTCACTCACCACTTTCTGACTAGCCCAGAACTTGCAGGAGCTTCTGGTCCCACAAGCTGCTTTCATGCTAAGTGCTCTATACAGGCGTACCTTTCTTTAAATCTTCTATACTCTATCTTTACTGTACCTTTTCTATGTTAAAATATGTTTAGGTACACAAATGCTCACCATTGTGTTCCAACTACCTACAGTATACAGTAGAGTAACGTGCTGTGCTAACGTGTGTGTAGCTTAGGAGCAATAGGCTGTACCAACTAGCTTAGGCGTGTAGGAGGCTACACCAGCTAAGTTTGTGTAAGTACGCTCTACAATGTTCTCACAATGACAAAGTCACCGAAGGATGCATTTCTCAGAGCATGTCCCCATCGTTGAGCTACCTATGACTGCATCTTGTTTTCTACCAAAATATCCCAGCACTTAAAATGTGCCCAAAATGTGACAAAAGCAATCAGTAGCCATGTGTTAAAAATGAATGAGTGAGTGACTGAATGAATGAATGGGTTTTGCATGGGGGCAGAAGAAAGAAATGAGGAGAATACATGTGCAAAGGAACGAGAGTGGATGGCGGGGCTCTCCAAGGTCAGGGCCTCAGTTCTCCCCAGGGTCACTCACCAGCCCACCCACCACCCACTCTGGCCCCGTGGTCATTAGCACAAATGCAGAGAGTGGCGGGTTTTTAAAATGAGGTTTCCATTTGGCAGTTCCTCAAAAGGAATTACCGTGTGATCCAGTAATTCTACTCGTAGGTATATACTCAAAAGAATTGAAAATCAGGAACTCAAACAAATATGTGTACACAAATGTTCACGGCAGCATTATTCACAACAGCCAAAATGTGGAAGCAACCCAAATGTCATCGCCAGATGAATGGATTAAACAAAATGTAGCCTAGCTACACAATGAAATAGTATTCAGCCTTTAAAAAGGCTACAACATGACGAGCCTCTAAAACATTATGCTAGGTGAAAGAAGCCAGACACAAAAGGACAAACATTGTGTGACTCCACTTATCTCAGGTATCTAGAATAGGCAAGTTCAAAGAAGCAGAAAGTAGAATATTGGTTACCAGGGCTGGGGAGAAGAGAATGGAAATGGGAATTATTGTTTAATGGGTACAGAGTTTCTGTCGGGAACAATGAAAAGGTTCTGGAAATGGATAGTAGTAACAGTCACACAACAATGTGAATGTGCTTAACGCCACTCAATTTTACATTTAAAATTGGTTAAAATGGTAAATTTTATGTTATGTATATTCTACTATAATAAAAAAAAAATGAAGGTTCATATATTCCATGGCATTCAATGTCTCTTGTAACGAGAGTGAAGCAGATCTATAGAACTAATATGCAAAAGTACCAAGATATGATTAAGTTTCCAAAAATGTTGAATGGTATTAATAAGATGAACACAGTTGTATTAAAAATTAAAAGTGTCCACACAACCATTAATTCATTCAGTAAATATTGATTGAGTGGGTCAGACACTGTTCTAGACACTAGGATTTGCCACCAGGAAAAAAAGTCAAAACTCTCTGCTTCATGGAGCTGGCATAAATTATTTTTTGTTTTAAAAAAAAGGGCAAAAAAAAGATATAAAAGAGGATGGGAAAGATTCCACTTTTGGACCCTCAAATTATGCAAAAATTTCTTCTTGTCTTCCTCTTGCCCAATCTGATAAAGAAGCCTTAGTTCAATGAAGAGGGGAAGATTTCTAGAACATTCTAAAATTGGATTAAGGGAGCTTGTTAATGATCGAGCCAATCTTCTCAGTGCAGCAGGAAGGTTGGAAGTTCAGTTCCTGCCATCAGGGAGACCACCTCCAGTAAGTGGGCACGTGACCCTCAGCGAAGTCATTTAACACGTCTGCACTGCAATGTCCCTACCTGTCACACAAGGATAATGTTAGAGACGAGGTTATGCAGAATGCAATTGCCTCAGCTGGAGGGACTGAACTGGAAATGTCAGTTTTCCTGGATTTCATTCATTCATTCATTCATTCATTCATTCAACAAATGTTTTCTGAGAGCCTATGAGCCAGGAACTAACGAGGTGGGGATATATTAATGTATTAGATACTCAGTATATGATGATGATGATGGTGCTAAAAGCTGGATATACATTGGCCAAATTATATCTCCCCAAAGTTCACATGTCAAAGTCCTAAGCCAGAACCTCAGAATGTAACTGTATTTGGAAATAAGGTCTGTAAGAAAGTGATTAAATTAAAATGAAGCTGAGGGGCTGGTGTCCTTTTAAGAAGAGACACCAGGAATGCACTACACAGAGGAAAGCCACGTGAAGACACAGTGAGAAGGGGGCTGTCCATGAGCCAAACAGGCCTCAGGACAAACCAACCCTGCTGACACCTTGATCTTGGACTTCTAGCCTCCAGAATTGTGAGAAGTAAAATTCTGTTCTTTAAGCTGCCCAGTCTGTGGTATTTTGTTATGTCAGCCCTTGCAGGCTAATAAAGTTGGTCAATGAAAGAAACAAGAAATCTTCCCTCATGTAGCTTATAGTCTAACGCAGTATTCCCCCAAAGCGTGAGCACCCAATTACTGTCAGAAATTGTATCTGTGAATGCAAAAAATGCTGCGCACGAGGCCTGAGACAGAGCAAGTGCTGAGAGCAGAAGTCCTACAGTTTATAATACACATGGGGAAACTGAGGCCCAAAGAGAAGGTGGGACTTAGCTCAGGTCTCAGACCTGGTTACTAGTTCCATCTTTGACCCCACCGATGACTCACGAAAAATTCATCACTTTTACTGCCTCCATCACCTTAGTTCCAGTAGTAACAAGAGTCATAAAGTCTTACTAAGGCATTGGACGGAGACTTTTAAAAAATAATTTCAAATAAAAATGTGCCAGGGGCACAAAATAGCAAATCTCTCATTACTCTCAGAGATGAATGGACATGAACTTTTCCAGCTCCAAAAGGGAATAAAATAGAACGCAGCACTATCTGAAGTCTATCCAGAGGTCTGGTCTATTCCGCATCAAAGAGCCACACAAATAAACAGCATTGGCTTTAAATTTCTGCAGGGGAGAAACCAATCACCTTGAATTTTGAATCAGTAATTTCACATCTGAGTATGTCACCTCCAGAAACAACCCTAAGTGGAAGGAGAACAAAAGCATTATGCACATTATGCATACAGAGAAAAATGGAAAGCAAACTGAATGCCCATTAACTGGGGAACAGTTAAGTATGTTCCACTCAGCAGAACATTATTCAGCCATAACAAATTATGTTTATGATACCTTTATGGGAAATATTTATGTCATCGGGTCAAGTAAAAAAAAATAGAACATAGAATTGCATACAGTATACATAGTGATCACACTTGTGATAAATTAAAAACTATGCATATAAAAATACTAGTGGGAAATACACTAAAACATTAACAGTGATTATCTCCATCTGCCTCCTCGGTTGTATTTTCTAAATCATCTATAATGATAATAGACCTATTCCTTTCAACATAGAAGAAAACCAAATTGATTTTTTTCTTTTTAAGAGACAGGGTCTAGTTCTGTTGCTCAGTCTGGAGTTGAGTCTGGAATATAGTACATAGCTCACTGCAGCCTTGAACTACCAGGCTCAAGTGATCCTCCTGCCTCAGCTTCCCAAGTAGCTGGGACTACAGGCGCATGCTACCACGCTCAGCTAATTTTTTTTAACGTTTTGTAGAGACAGGATCTTGCTGTGTTGCCCAGGCTGGTCTCGAACTCCTGACCTCAAGCCATCCTCCAGCCTCAGCCTTTCAAAGTGCTAGCAATCGTGTTTGGGATCTTTCCAACTCCAACACATCAAATATAAGAAATGGAACAAGAAAAAGGATGCCCACTTTCACCTCTCCTATTCAACATAGTGCTGGAAGTCCTAGCCATAGCAATTGTGCAAAAGAAACAAGTAAAAGGCATTCAAATTGGAAAAGAGGAAATCAATTTTTCCCTGTTTGCTGATGATATGACCTCATATGTAGAAAAACCTAAACACTCCACCAAAAAATCTTAGATTTGGTAAATGAATTCAGTAAAGTTACAGGACAAAAAAAAAAAAAAATCAACATACAAAAAATCAGTAGTGTTTCTATACACCAGTAACAATCTAGCTGAGAACCAAATCAAGAAGGCAATTCTATTTACAATAGCTACCAAAACAAAAACAAAAACAACCTAAGAATATATATATTTGTGGTGAAAGATCTTTACAAGAAAAACTACAAAACACTGATGAAAAAAACTGTAGATGACTCCAACAACTTGAAAAACATCCCATGCTCATGGATTGAAAGAATCAATATCACTAAAATGACCACACAAAAAGCAATCACAGATTCAATGCAATCCCTATGAAAATACCAATACCATTCTTTGTGGAATTATGAAAAACAATCCTACCTGTAATCCTAGCTCTCTGGGAGTCTGAGGCAGGCGGATTGCTCGAGGTCAGGAGTTCAAGGCCAGCCTGAGCAAGAGCGAGACCCCGTCTCTACTATAAATAGAAAGAAATTAATTGGCCAACTAATATATACAGAAAAAATTAGCCGGGCATGGTGGCATATGCCTGTAGTCCCAGCTACTCGGGAGGCTGAGGCAGCAGGATCACTTGAGCCCAGGAAATTGAAGTTGCTGTGAGCTACGCCAACGCCACAGCACTCACTAGCCTGGGCAACAAAGTGAGACTCTGTCTCAAAAAAAAAAAAAATCCTAAAATTCATAGGGAAGCAATAATCAAATAATCAAAGCAATCCTAATCAAAAAGAACAAAGCTGGAGGCATCATATTACTTGACTTCAAAGTATGCTACAAAGTTATGGTAACCAAAACAGCATGATAATTGTATAAAAATAGACATGTTGATCAATGGAACAGAATAGAGAGCCTAGAAACAAAGTCACATATTTACAGCCAACTGATCTTTGACAAAGCCAACCACAACATACACTGGGAAAAGAACACCCTTTTCAATAAATGGTGCTGGGAAAATTGGACTGTCATATACAGAAGAATGAAACTGGATCCCTCGCTCTCACTGTATACAAAAATCAACTTAAGATGGATTAAAGACTTAAATGGAAGACCTGAAATGATTTAAAAAAAATACTAAAAGAAAACCAGGGAAAACACTTCAGGACATTGGTTTAGGCCAAGAGTTGATAATTAAGGCCTCAAAAGCACAGACAACAAAAACAAAAATAGACAGATGGGACTTAATTAAACTAAAAATCTTCTGCACAGCAAAATAAATAATCAACAAAATGAACAGACAACCTGCAGAATGAGAGGAAATATTTGCAAACTATATATCCAACAGGGGACTCATATCCAGAATTTATAAGAAACTCAACTCAAAAGAAAAAAAGTAATAATAATCCCATTAAATAGTGGGCAAAGGACATGAATAGACATTTTTCAAAAGAAGACATCCAAATGGCCTAAATGCATATGAAAAAATGCTCAACATCACTAATCATCAGAGAAATGCAAATCAAAACTGAAATGAGATATCATCTTACACTAGTCAGAATGGCTGTTATTAAAAAGATAATAAACAGATGTTGGCAGGTGAGGGGGTATATCATGATAAGTAACTTAATGGATACAATGTATATGATCCAAGTGATGGATACACTAAAATCCACCGCTATACAACATATCCATGTAACAAAATTACACTTGTACCCCATAAATTTATATAAATTAAAACAAACAAAGTCACATGATAAGAAGACCATGTGAGATTATGAGATGGGAGATCTTGTGATATTTGGTCGATGCAATCTGCCACAAGATTCTTGGGCAAGGGTGGACCCTCTCCCAGGTTCCTGGAATATTCCCCGATTGGTCCACATTTCTAGTCCCATTCCCTTTGACTGGCTTAGGAACACGAGACAGTTCTAGCCAGTGATATACGAGGGGAAGTCTGCTGGGGTCTGCAGATAAAGGGATTTTTGCTCTGAAAAAGACACACCAAAGAAAACAGAACCTCTTCTGTGGACTGACATGACATTGCATCTGAAAATGGCATCTGGAACTGGGAGACTCGTCTTGTCACCATTAGGGCTGCTGGCATGAAGATGACAAAGGACAAATATGTAAAGAATGTTGGTCTTGGTGAAATTGTCAAACTACTGGATTAATCCTGGAGTCACTGCTACTTGAGAGAATAAATTTTTGTCATTTCGTCATTGTTTAAGTCAAATCAGGATTTTGTTGTTGTTGTCTTAGTGTTGTCAGTCACAACAAAAGCATCGTGATTGATACAAATAGCTACTATTCTACGAGCACTTACTGCTCAGCCACAGCACGACAACTCTGTCCCTGGGCTAAGTGGTGTACATTCCTTCTCAGATCTTCAGAGCCACCCTTGAGGCAGGCACTGCTACTGACCTCCTATTACAGATGAGCACATCAAAGACAGCATGAAAATTGCCCAGAGTCCCACAGCTTGTGGCAGCACTGGGATTTGAACCTGGGATGGGAGCCCTTGTGTCTCACCACTGTCCCATAAAACTGCCTCCCCGGGTTGCCTACAGGCTGTCTTGCTCCCATCCCCCTCCATTCAAAACCCCACTCGTATTTACAGATTGATTCCGAGAGCAGCTGTCGCGCCCACGAACTTATGAATCAGATCTGCTGGAAGCAATTGCAATCTTTCAGCAATTCTGTGAAGACACTTAAGAGACATCCTAGGAAATCCAAACTGGATGCCATTTACCCCCAAGGATGGCAATTTAAGCTCCAGATGAAGTGGAAAGATGAAATTTGCAGAGGAGAGCTCTCTTTGCTTTGAAACGCCCTACACCTGCCTCCCTGAAAGCAAGACCCTAATTTTGTTGTTTAGGGTGGTGATAACGATCTTAAAACACAGTTTTTAACGCTTTGCTCCAGTGTTTAACGCACACCTTTCGGAGGACAACAAGTTTTCCCAGGAGGGAAAAAAAAGCTGACTACATCCAGAAAGTGCCTGGATGATTTAAACTCAGAGAATCTAGAAAAAAAACCACAGAGATAAGGGTATTGTTTGACAAAACCAAAGAAACCAGCAGACATTTAATGAGACCAAGTGTGCTAACTGCCAGGCAGAAACTCATACATACTGATGGCATTGGACAATATGACCCTTCGTTGTGGGGTCAGAAAAATTCAGGGATGGTGCGTGGTATGATATTAAAATTAATGTTGCCTTGTGATTTAGTCTAGTGACTATCATTTCAAACGCTGGGCCTCATAAGCTTCATTTATTTATGGAATTATCACAGTATCTCCATGTTTGACTTGTCAGTCAGAAGCCTCCAGCTATACCTGAACAAAAACCAACTTTAAAAGTTTAGAGGGAAAAAAGAGAGAATTTATTGTCTCGGGAATATAAAATGACCTGGAGTCTTCTGCTTCAGGTACAGCTGGATCCAGGCACTCACCTGATGTGGTCAAGTCTTGGTCTCTTTCCCGGTCACAATTCTGCTTTTCTCTGTGTTGACTGTATCTTCAAACAGGTCCACTCCACATGGTGAGCTGCAGCTATGCGGGGTAACACTGTATTCTTAGGTCCCCACCTACCATAGTGGAAAGCAAGCTTCTTTACCCACTCGTGTGGGCTTTTTGTGGATATCAACCTCGCCTAGGTGACAGCGAAAGATGAGGATGAGTAAGGATGGAGCAAAACTGTCGGAGATGGTGATTTGAAGATCTCTGGTGGCGTTCGAGAGGTCAGAAGAGTGAGCTGACATCTGGGGTACCTGGCTCAACAAATGACCATTGGTGTTCATCCGTACCTTCCAGGTACCCATCGGCTGGCCTGCACCCGTGACTCCCTGCATGGGGGCTTTCTCTTGGCCCATTTGTAGGACAGGTTAGAAGTGACAGGGGGATGACGCCATTAGGAGCGACCCGGTCTACAAGAGGTGCGTGCTGAGGGATAAATGCCCGGCTTCCTGGTCCCCAGGTGGGATAACGTCACAGCTCGTGTTCTGCACTCTCCGCCGGCGTCCCCAGCAAGACGGAGCTCCAGTCCCCCCAGGCTGAACGGGCTAGAGCAGAACCGTATTTATTGACTTCTTTCCCTTCCTTATCCCACATCCCAACTCCCTGACCTGTGCTTTCTGAGATCACCTCCCCAATAAACCACTTGCGCCCAAATCCTATCACAGAGCGTGCTTCTGGGAAACCCAGCCTGAAACAAACGTGAATGCTAATAGTCTAGAATCACAGAATTTTACACCGAAATGCACTCGAGGCTGGATTTTAAACCCCCACGTGCCAGAAGCTATGTCTTCTCTTTATATGGCCACTGCCCTAGCAGGGCACATAGTAGGTGCTTGAGAAATGTTGGCTGAATGAATGGATGAATAAAATACGTTAAATTCGGGGCCGGGCGTGGTGGCTCAAGCCTGTAATCCTAGCACTCTGGGAGGCCGAGACAGGAGGATTGCTCGAGGTCAGGAGTTCAAAACCAGCCTGAGCAAGACTGAGACCCCATCTCTACTATAAATAGAAAGAAATTAATTGGCCAACTAATATATATAAAAAAAATTAGCCGGGCCTGGTGGTGCATGCCTGTAGTCTCAGCTACTTGGGAGGCTGAGGCAGGAGGATCGCTTGAGCCCAGGAGTTTGAGGTTGCTGTGAGCTAGGCTGACGCCACAGCACTCACTCTAGCCTGGGCAACAAAGCGAGACTCTGTCTCAAAAAAAAAAAAAAAAAAGTACGTTAAATTCTACTCTGAAATACAGCACAAACACGCAAATGCTTAACTCTAGTTTAGCCTAATGTGGATTTGATTTCTGTATTAGCAGCTGGGAGTTAGGGTTAGGAAATTATGGCTAATAGGATTTGAGAAGGGGTGAGGATAAGGAATCAGAAATCAAGATACATGAGTTGTGTTTCTTTTTTTCTTTCTTTTTTTTTAATCACTCTAGGCTGCCTGGCAGTGGGTTGTATTTCTATCCCTATTACTGAATGAATGGTTGTGGGACTTTGGGCGGGTGATCCAATCTTCCTGATCCTGTCCATCCTCGTATGCAAATTGAGTCCAACATGCACAGGTCCTGGAGCCAGGCTGCCTAGGTTCAAATCTCACCTTGGCCACTGACTTCCTCTGTGAGTTTGGGCACGTTACCGAACCTCTCTGTGCCTCGAATTCCTCTAGTACAGGGTTTCCCAACCTTGCAGCTATTGACATTTGAGCTAAGATAATGCTCTGGGGTGGGTTGGGGAGGACTGTCCTGTGCATTATGGGATGTTTAGCAGCAGCCCTGGCCTTTACCCACTAGATGCCAGATAGCACCTCCCACGTGACACAACCGAAAAATGTCTCCAGACATTGCCAAAAGTACCCTGGAGTGGAGGGCATCACTCCCCGTTGAAAATCACTGCTAGAAAATAAGAATAAAAGTAGAACATATTTTATGGAATTGACATGAGGATTAAATGAGTTAAACAATTGAAAGTCTTTAGAATAGTGCCTGACATTTAATAAACACTGGTTGAATGGATTATCATTATATTACTATTATCTGCCCTATCGACATTTACAGATAAATTGTGGGCTAAAGCAGCTAGCGCAGCTCAGGGTTAAAAGTGAGTTTGAGGTCACCCTTCTTGCCTCCAAGTGGCCAACTGAAAAAGTTAGAGTCAAGAAGACCCAAGGTTGAGTCCCAATACCACCATATGTTAAATGTATAGGGTTGCCAGATAAAATATAAGGATGTCCAGTTAAATTTGAATTTCAGTTAGACAAAAAATAAATTTTCAGTATAAGTATTTCCCAAAAAATTTCATGGGATATACTTATACTAAAAATGTATTTGTTATGGAAAATTCAAATTTAGCTGAGTGTCCTGAATTTTTGTTTGCTAGCTGGCAACTCTACAAACATATGACTTTGGGGAAATGAACTTAGTCTCTCTAAGCTTCACTTTCCTCATCTGCCAGATGAAGAAAAAATTTCCTGCCTCATAGGGTTGTTGGAAGGATTAGGAAAAAAAAATAGTAAACGCCCCTGGCATTCAGTAGGCATAAAATAAGTGGTAGTTGCTGGAGTTATATGTGCAGGGTTTTAAATACTGTGTGTGTTATTTGCAAAAAAGGTGAGATCCTCGAGAGCAGGCGCTGTCTTGTTCTTTCTGCACCTCCAGCATTTAGCAGGCTGCAGAGATGATCGTGTGTGCAGGAACCAAACGCCCTGAGTTTGAGACCCCAGCTCTGTCACTTGAGTACAAGCTGTGTGCCTTTGGGCAAGTCGCTTAATTTCTCTGTGCCTCATCTGAACATTAGGAATGATATAACCTGCAGTGTAGGGCTGTTGCAAAGATTAGGGGAATCAATAATGAATACAAAATGCTTAGGAAAGAGCCAGGCTGATGTTACGTGCTCACTAAATCCTGATTGAATGAATGAGCGAGGGAAGGAAGGAAGCTGTCTTTTCACCACATCCCAGTCCATAGAAGAGGCCATTTATCTCTCTCCTAACAAGATAGCTACACATCTCTACAATTTCTAGCACTTCCCTGAGATTAAGTTTCCAACCTCCACATTCAACCACATTTAACACATCTTTCTGATCCAGATCGCTGAAAGCGTCACGTTCCAAGCAATAGCTGAAATCATAAAATATGCTCACCAGGGCGAAGTAAGCAAACAAGCAGTATTTTACTGTATATCTTTGAATTTAATAGAGCCAAGATGCAGGCTGCTTGCGAGAGGCAAAAACTAAACGGTGACCTTTTCAAAATGCGCTTTCTCTGATGCAAATGCTAGCGTATGGCTGCAACTAGACATTTATCATGTCTGATTAGTAGATTTATGGTCACGTAATTCTCAAAGCACAGAAAATAGAAACATGCCCCAATTCAGTTACACCCAGTTTCTTAACCAAGCATCTTAATATTTGGCTGTTCAATGTGACCCAGCCATTTCCACGTCTCAAACACACAAATGTCCTATTAAGAATGACTGCATTTCCACTGCAGTTATTTTTTCCATCTTCTATGCTGGGGACAAGGGAGAGCAAGGATGCTGAGGTGGGCTGGGGGTGGGGGAAATGACAAAGAAAAGAGATGAAAATCTAGAGTGTTGAAGAGGAGACATGAGAGACTAAAGGGTTTGCACTTGTCATGTTCAAGTCATTCTTCACACTTCTCCACACCATGCCCCTTAGAGCATTTCTGGAAGCTATTGAGATTTGCAAAAGGTATTAAATTCCAGGGCCACAATCCCCCACCTCTGCAGAACTTCCGCACACTCCTATTTCTCTGACAGTTTATTCAATCAAAATTTAGCGAACTAAGCATCTATGGCTCCAAACTGGGATGCTATTCAATTCAAAAAAATATTTATTGGGCATTCAATGTCCCAGGGTAACTGTCCTGAAAAGAAAGAAGAAAAGAAAAGTGGGGGGGGGGGAGGAAAGAGCAGGAGAGGGAGGGAAAGAAGGGGTGATAGAACCAGGAAAGGTCATTAAAAATGAGCCTCTAGTTATTAGAGGCTGTGTAGCACAGTGGTTAAAGTCACAGCCTTCCGTCAGAGCCCTATTTTGAATGTTGGCTCTGCTGTTCCCTGGCTGTGTGACCCTTGGTAAGTTGCCTAACCTCTCTGAGCTTCCATTTCCTCCTTGGTCCACGGAGATAATTGCCCAGAGCTGCTCGAGCTGTTGTGAGCGTTCAGTTGTGAGCCTGGCACATGACTCAGGACCCACCAACTGGTAGATGTGGTCTCTGTTACCGGGTATCATGCTGAATGTTTTTGGGGTCTCATCCTCAGCCACTTTTAGCTGCCCATATTTGCATCTTCGTGGGGCTTTTACAGAAGCCCAGGAGCCTCTCTGGCTATGGAAAAAGAACCGGAAGTACCGGGGCATGAACCCAGCCCCCTCCCCCACCCAGGAGGCAGCCTTCTCCTTGCCGCTCTCTGTCCTGCTGTCCTGCTGCGGGCGGTGGCTGCCCGCCCCTCCCTGTGCCACTCCCCACTCTTGTGACAGCCCCTGCACCTCTGAAATAAACCACTTACCTTGGGGTGAGTTTCTCAGAGAACACCAAAAGAAGACGGAAGCTCAGAGAGGTCGAGGCAATTGCCCAAACATACACAGCTATGAAATAAGGGAGTGTGGGGTGCTGGACTAGCTCCGTCTCCCAGGCTGTGATCACTCACCACCTGGCCGCCCTGGAACTAATGACTCGTAACTGCTTAGGGAGGGGACACCAACCGATGGGTGTTTTTGTGGGCGCCCACGTTAAAAGGAGTATGACCTCAGCCATAGTCTCCTCCTATTCCGCGATGACTTTCTGTGACATGTCAGGTCCCCTCATCTCAACACAGGGTACCACGGCAGCATTCTACATTCTCTATCTCAGGATCCTTGAGAAGATGGTGAAAAGAGCATTGCTAGTGACCATTCCCCGAAGCAGTGCGCCTGTGGGAGGCAGTGTAAAAAAAATAAAGGGCTGAAATAAGATGGGGGCAATTCTGGGTTTGTTAACCCCCTCTGGGAACCTCACGACATCATTAACACATTAAAGGCTCTGAGAAGTCCTGATGAAGTCCATTCTGTTTAACCCAATATGCTCCAGACATTTTTGGCCATAAAACCCTTTTTGAATTACCACGTTTTCAAGATCCCTATAGAAATGAGTGTTTCACGGAACACATTTTGGCAAATATTAGATTAGGGGCTGATTAGAGATAGGAGCATTCATCTCATGTATTATGTCAGATTTAATTAATGTGGGTAATTATCTAATTAGAGCATGCTGCTCTGGCCACTGGTCTAGGGTGTGTGGATGTAAGAGCCACACCTGGTGCCAAGAAGCTGTCTTCATCTGTTTCTGTTGCTATAAAGGAATATCTGAGGCTGGGTAATTTATAAAGGAAAAAAAAAGTTTATTTGGCTCCCAATTCTGCTGGCTGGGAGACTGGGCATCTGGTGAAAGCTTCAGGCTGCTGCCACTCTCGGCGGAAAGCAAAGGAGGGGCGGCGTGTGCAGAGATCGCACGGCGAGAGAGGAAGCAAGAAGAAGAAAACGCGAGCCAGGAGGAGTCAGGCTCTTTTTTAACAACCAGCTCTCAAGGAAACTAAAAGAGTAAAAACTCACTTGCTCCCCTGCCCCAGGGAGGGCATTAATCTATGCATGAGGGGTCCACCCCCATGACCCAAACACCTCCCACCTGCAACACTGGGGGTCAAGTTCCAACATGAGATTTGCAGGGGACAAACATCCAAGCTGCAGCCAAAGCCAACACCAACCAGATCCACCCAGGGGGTATTACGGGACCCACTGGCAGGTGCCATTCTACATCACGAGATGCCAAAAATCCAAAGGACATGAAAGGACCAGGTGGGGCCCTGGGGCATTTTGGGGGTAAATATAGTGAAGAAAGAGCTCCATCTACTTACTGGGGCCCAGGGAATCACTAACAGGGGACAAGAATAGATACTGAGGAGCAATAACAAGCTTCACTATATTTTCTACTAAATTCAGTGTTTCACAATCTCTAGGCAACCATACAACTCCTTTAGGATTTTTCATCATACCTGGGCATAAAAATAACATTAATAACCACCTACATTGACATGGTATATAACTGTGCACCAGGCACTATTCTAAATGAACTAATAAAATCCTAATAAAGATCTTATGAATTAGAATTAGTATCTCCATTTTACAAATAAAGAAACTGAGTCATGGAGAGTAAAGGATACATAGCCAATAAATGGCGAAGCGGAGATTTAAATTCAAGCGGGCTGACTTCAGAGCCCAGCACTTAACCCACAACTATATTGCCAGGATATCACTTAGCTAGTACATAGGATACCAAACTACAGCCCACAGGCCAATTCCAGACCTGTTTTTGTAAATAAAGTTTTATTGGAACACAGCCACACCCACTTGGTTCCGTATTATCTACGGCTACTTCATACTACAATGGCACAGTCGCAACAGAAACCATATAATTCCCAAGGTCTAAGATATTTACTATCTAGTCCTTTACAGAAAAGTTGGCCAAGCCCTGACCTACTGTATTATTTATTATTTTTTCTTAAATTAACTCATTGTACTCAAATAAAATTATCTTACAGGAAGACTTTATATCACCACCACAAGTGAAAACCCAATACTCACTGAAAGGAGAGGAAAAAAATGTAAAAACATAGAAATAAATGACATTAAATTCTAGTTAAACATATTCACCTGCCCCAGGATCTGAGACTCTAAAGCAGGCGTCCTCAAACTGCGGCCCACCGAGGACATTTATCCGACCCGCCAGGTGTTTTTGCCACCACTGCCTGTCCTGCTTAGCAGCCGACTTGTCCCGGGCCCACAGTGTGCATGTGTGGAATGTGCGCCACACTCTCCAACGGTCTGAAGGACAGTGAACTGGTCCCCTGTTTAAAAAGTTTGAGGACCCCTGCTCTAAAGAGAGGGACTGGACCAACCAGCACCCAACTGAGAGTTTCTCCATGACTTCATCTGGAGGAATGAATGCCATTGAAAATAGAATCCACTTTTCTCTATATGATTCATGAGGTTACATAACGACATGCCCCAAATCATTGTAGGTACCATCGGAAATCAATCATCTGGTATTCTACCAGGGGAGCACATCCCACATTTGAGGAGATATTCAACCAATTCATCACATAAATCACAAAGGAAACAGCAACTGACATGGATGTCATCCACTCAAACCAGTGACCCATTTATTTTTTAAATTGGCATGAAACAAGAACATCACTGTCACCCCTGAGAATCATGTCCTTTGGGAAGAATAGTGCTTGCTTCCCGTCTTGACATAGAATTTGAAAGGCATCTCACAGACAGAAAATTAGGGAGCTGACAAGCTTAAGCAATGCAAGTATAGCAGGGGAAGAAAACAGAGATTGCCCAGGGTCACCTGGCTGGAATTGGACCAGAGTCCCATTCCAGGTTGACATATTCACAAGTTCTGACCTCCAAGAAATATACTGTCTCCAAGTTCAAAATCATAAGTAATGATTTGCCATCATTTAACGAAAACATGACCGTCTTAGTCCGTTTTCTGTTGCTTATTACAGAATATCTGAAACTGAGTAATTTCTAAAGAAAAGGAATTTGTTTCTTACCGTTCTGGAGGCTAAGTCTGAAGTTGAGGGGCTGCGTCTTGCTGGCGGGGGTCTTCTTGCTGGCGGGGACTCTTTGCAGAGTCCTGAGGTGGCACAGGGCAGCACATGGGGAGGGCACGGAGTGTGCCAGCCCCGGGCTCTCCTCCCCTTCTTATAAAGCCACCAGTCCCACTCCCAGGATAACCCGCTCATCCATTAACCCATGTAAGGGGTTAATCCATGGAAGAACCAATCCATTCCCGAGTGGCCCAACCGACTCTTAAAGGCCCACCTCTGCACGCTGCCATGTCGGAGCTTAAGGGTCAACGTGAGTTCTGGAGGGGACGAACATTCAAACCACAGCAATGACTCTTTATGAAAACGAAGTCCCCCTGACTAATGATCACTATGCTGAGGGATGAGCCATACATAGATTCAGTTTTTGAATGTAAGCTCCTTGCAATGGCCTTTAAGGCCCCTCGACGTCACCTCTCATCTCTGCCCCTTGTCCCCATGCTCCAGCCACCCCCGATGACACTCGAGGGGGCCGTCCCGTGCAGGGTGAAGGGTCCTTAGCAGCACCCCTCCCCTCCCCTCTAGATGCCAGGAGCACTACCCCTCCGCCGTGACCATCAAAAGTGTCTCCAGGCATTGCCACATGTCCCCCGATGGAGAGGGGACACAAAAACACCCCCCGTTGTATCTTTTCTTTGTGTGAGTGAAGGAAATATAAGCCGATAAGCCGCCCTGAGGGAGGTGATCTAAACACGCACTCCCCACCAAGGACGGCGACTTTGGTCACTTGGGGGACCCCTCGCGGTTTATTCGCTGACATGGGTTTGGGCCGTGCAGGCCCAGACCTGGGCTGGACCAGAGCGGAGCTGCTTGCTAGAAAGTGTGAGGACACGGATTCCAACTTCTGAGAAAGAGGTGGAGCCGTCAAAGGGCTTGGCCGCTCACCCCATTGCAAAAGAGAAACTCAGTGGCAGTTAGTTCCAGGGACGGACTCCCTTCCTTGTTCTCCAAGGAGGAGAACAGAAATGGCCAAAGAAGTTTTTTTTTTCAGTCATCAATACAGTTTTGTCGCAGGCAAGTCATGCCTCCACCTCACTGGGACGTCTTCAGCAAAGTGCACGGTGCCCGATGGGGCTCTTGTGTGACGGGCTTCTCTTGGGGACCCTGAAGAGGGATGGAATTTTGTGGCCAAGGCTGCCACAGGATTAAAGCAGAGATGACATGAGCAGAAGCCACAGGACAAGGGACAGGTGCCGGCCGAGTCACCCAGCGAGCACCTGTGAAACTCCACAGACCAATGCAAGCGGGGCGTGGTACAGCCCCGGCACCAGCCTGTGTCCCCTGCTCGGGCTGTTTGCCCTCCACCCCCCACAACCCGCACCAGTCACCTGCCGCGTCATCCAGCTACCCAGGTGTCAGCTTCGCCATCACCTTCCACCCCGGGGACCGAACCCGCCGTGTTATAATCACCTGTTGGATGTCTGTCTTCCCGCCCCCTAGACTGAGCGCCAATGATGGCAGGGACTGTGTCTGTCTTGTTCCCAACATCCTCAGTGCCTAGAACAGTGCCTGGCCCAGAGGGAGCCATGGGCCACTGCTGAGCAAACGAATGCAAAATGGACCCGCACAACAGGAGACAAGGAAAGGAAGGGTGGGGGTGGCTGTTGGTGCCCTGCCCACGATCTCCTTGTCCCCAAGCTGCTGTGAGTGCCGGCTGCGAAGGGCTCACAGGTGCACCCGTCTCCAGAGAACTGTTCTAGGCCAGATGGAGCCACCCTTCCCAGGAGGCTGTACCCTCACGCACCCTCGGGACAGCCCACGGCTGGTAACTGACAGGCACTGGGGTGCGGGAGCCCCCTCAGCCCAGGATGGCACCAGCGCCGCGACGCAGTTTATGCCCCGCAGTTCTCCACGGCACCAGGCTGAACTTCTCTCCGCCCGAGACCACATCTGTGCTTAGCTTTCTTCCCACCCTCTCCTGCTTGTCTCACTCCGGTTCTTCTGAGAACTCCCCCCCATAAATCACTTGAACAAGAATTCCAATCTCAGAGAACCCCAAAGTGGGAATCAATCATTGTGAGTTCCAAGGAGGCATAAGAACCTGGCAAAGCACCTCGATATCACCAGCACCCCGCCTAGCACATACTGGGGCTCCGTAAATATGTATGAAATGGGGGGACAAAAGGATCTGTCACCCTTTGAGGGCAAAACCAACACACACGGACTTCGCACTGAAGAGAACGGTAATAGATCATTCATCAGCTGGACATTTTTCTCTACATCTTCCCAGCTGTGTGATCTTGGGCAAGTTGCAATACATCTCTGAGCCTCGGTTTGCTTATTTATACTATAGGGGATAGTCATGATACCTACTTCATAGATTGTTATGATAAAGCAATGATTTGACGTGAATGTAAAGCTCTTAGCACGGTGACTGGCACATAAGTGCTTGATAAATAACATCTATCATTATTATTACTATTGACCCAAGTAAAAGTCAAATACAAAGTGCATTCCCCTATTGCGTCAAAATGTAGTCAAACAAGCAAAAGGTGGTTTTGAAAAAAAGAAAAGCAAACACCGGTAGCTAATTGTTCAAAAGAGAGAGATTAAGGTCAGGGAAGTGAGCTTTTCCTTGTTATGGTAAAATTGAACTGGGCAAAAAAGAAAAAAAAAAAAAACAGGTAAATTTCCTGGGGAAAGAAAGTAATGATTTCATCACAGGGGGATACCCTATATGAGCCCCATGAATCTGGGACCTGCTGAGAAGCATTTATTAATGAGTATTTTAATATCCTTTTTTTATCTACAGCCAATGGATAAGTGTCTCCAAGTCCCTTTCTGGTTTTTGATTAGTTATTTTCATTATTTCTGATCTGCCTTATAGAGATAGGTCTGCTCAAGCACAGTTTTCACATTGCTCCTAAACACCAGGAATCAATAGCATAGAAAGTTCTGGAAATGTGAGACGTTGGGTCAAATGGCTTCCTTCCAGTGGGTGAAGCTAGGATGCTGGCCCCACCTCCAACCACCCTGGCTCCCGTGTTCTTCCCCAAACATCCCAGGCTCACGCCAACCTCAGGGCCTTTGCACTTGCCGCCCACTCTGTACGGAACACTCTTCCCCAGCTGTTAACACATCTCCCCCTCTTGCTTCCTTCCGGTCTCTGCTCCAATGTCACCTTGTCAGGGAAGCTTTCCCTGACCTCTCTCCCTGTGACGGCAGACACACCCACCCCTCTCCCACAAGGCACATTTCTCCTTTCTCGGTTTCATCTTTCTCCCAAGCACCTGCTGCTGCCGCCCATCCCCCACGTCACACGCCCGTCTGCCCCACTAGGGGGCAGCGCCCTGTGAGCAAGGCTCTTTCTCCAGTTTGTTCACCGCTGTAACCCCAGCACCTAGAACAGTGTCTGGCACAATACATAAATGCTATGCTAGATACAGCATAAAATATAAGCATAAAGAGTATTTACATAATACATATGTAAGATGTGCATATAAAACATTTATATTACGGGGGAGAGGGGGAATGGGCATTTATTGAAACCTTGAAATCTGTACCCCCATAATATGCCAAAATAAAAAAAAATTAAAAAAACATTTATATTACATGTTACATATAACACAATGATAAAATATTAAATATCTATATATTATATTACGTTACCTATATGTAATACAATTATTATCCAACAAATGTTCACTCCCTCCCTTCCCCGATCTCCACGGAAGGTGTGTGTTTCTGGCCTCTTGGATGCAGGGCTCGAGCACCGACCTGCTGTGGCCAGTGGAGGGAGAACCACAGTGACAGCCGACTGAGGTTTCAACGGGATCGCTGTGACCGCCCTGCTGAGCACAGGCTGAAGCAGGGGCAGAGACGACCAGCGGGGCGTTGGCCCCAGGTGACAGCGGCGGAGGTGGTAAGAAGCGCTCCGACTCCAGGCGTGGTTTAAATGCGGAGCAGACAGGACTGGCCGGTGGAGTGGCAGTGGAGTGCGACAGAAAGAGAGGACGCAAGGCTGACTCCGGGTTTGGGGCCCGAGCAGCTGGAAGAGTGGAGCTGCCATGCAACGGTGTTGGGAAGGCCGTGGGAGGAGCAGGGTTTTAGTTTGGAGAGAGGGTGGATATCAGGAATTTTGCTTTCCAAACACGTCGGGTTTGAGGTTCCTAAGAGAAGGCCCAGTGGAGGGGCTGAGCGGGCAGGTGGCTGTGCAGGTCTGGAGCTCGGGGGACCAGCCAGGCCAGAGATAATGAATTTTAAAGTCATGCAAGGCTGAGATGGTACTTTAAGGCAAATGTGGGGTGGAGAAGAGGTCCAAGGACTGAGTCAGAGGATGCTACACCATTCAGCGGTGGAAGGAAAATCAGGAGGAGGAGGAAACCCAGCGAAAACTCAGCAAGCTAATGAGTGTTTGTAACTTACACCCTCAGCGTCCACACCTCGCCTTCCAGCACTTGCCCCTGATTTTCGCCTGGCCCATTCCCTACTCAGACCCCGTGATTGGGGTGGGGCTCTACTCCCAGTACCGAGTGTAGAGCACCGTGCAAAAACGTTATGCTGCCCTGGGCAGCAATTGGCTTAGGGAAGAGCGCGTGACTTCAGCTAAACCAATTGGAGTGAATCTCAGGACCTCTGCAGGAGCTATTGGGAAACACAGCTTTTAGTAGGATTTAAACTTTGTGGTGAAGCAGGAGCTGCTGGCAGCCGTCTCACCATCACAGGGGCAGCTGACCTGTGAATGAATCCCACACAAAGAAAGCAAAGTCCGGAGGGGGAAAAAGGGATATCGGTGACTTCCCTTGACACCTGGATCAAGCCATACCTGAAGCCTGCTGACAAGCTCTAGACTTCTCAGTTGGTGTGAGCTTTTTTAGTTTATGCCACTTTGGGTTGGACTGTTTTGGTAACTTAGAAAAAATAATTCTTACTAAGTCAGAAAGGGAATGGATAAAATCACTAGGGTGTATTTATCCTATGGAATATTATGCCACTAGAATTAGGTAGATCACTGCCTGCTGATCTGGAAATATGTCCATGATCATTAATAAGTAAAAAAAGCAAATTGGACTTCATCCCCACTGGGATGTCTACAATCAAAAACACAGACAATAACAAGAGTTGGCAAAGATGTGAAGCAATTGGAACCTTCACACGCTGCTGTTGGAAATGTTAAAATGGTGCAGCTGCTTTGAAAAACAATTTGACAGTTTCTCAAAATGTTAAACAGAATTACCATAAGGCCTAGCAATTCCACTCCTGGGTATAGACCCCAAGAGAATTGAAAGCATATGCCTACACAAAAACTTGAACACAAATGCTCACAAATGTTGTTAGCAGCATTATTCATAGAAGCCAAAAAAACCAGGAACTCAAATATCCATCAACTGATGAATAAATAAGATGTGATATATTCATGTTATGGACCATTATTCAGACATAAAAGGGAACGAAGTGCTGATCCATGCTACAGCACACATGAAACTTGAAAACATTATTCTAAGTTAAAGAAGCCAGTCACAGAAGGACAAATATTATTCCATTTACATGAAATGTCCAGAATGGGTAAATCTAAAAAAATAGAAAGTAAATTAGGGGTTGCCAGGGGCTGAGGGAAGATGAGGGAAAATGTGTAGTTACTGCTTGCTAAATGGGTTTCTTTTAGAAGGGACAAAAATGTTCTAAAATTAGGTGTGGCGATAGTCACACAGCCCTGTAAATAGACTAAAAGCATTGGGTTGTACATTTTAAATGGGCAAATTGGATGGCATATGAATTATATCTCAATTAAGCTGTTTTTAAAAGCAAATTATAGAACAATATGGGTAGCATGATCCCACTTTGCTAACAAACAAATATGATTCTTAAAAAACACAACTGTATGTGAGAGTCTCTAGTTCACAAGACAGAGAATGTTTAATTCCCGGCAATTCCTCTTGAGACGAGCAATGTCCTTCAAGGAGGAAACATTTCAGCAAGCGACTTGGAGAGAGTGGGAGCCCGAGGCACGCCCCCCTAGCAAGATGGTCCCCAAAACTGCCTCCTGAGGGCGAGAGCTGTTTGTTGGGGACAGTCAGTGTGTGTTGATTGGGGTGTGCGACTGGAGTTCTGCACAGTAGCGATTGGCAATTCAGGAGGGGAAGCAGGTGACACTGAGGGGAAGCCCCTGCGGTGACAAGGCAAGGGTGGGGCGCGATGCCCTTGGGTTGGAGGTGCCTCTCCGAGTGACCCCTTCCTCTGCCTCCGCTAAGAAGCCGGCCGTAACGCCACATTGCTCGGCAGGGCGCGTGTGCCTGAAGACAGATTCTCCTGCGAGAACTCAAAGGCACACGATTACAGATTCTGCACGAGGGTTGGCGTGGGGAAAACCACAGATCATGCCAAGACTTGGAAGCTGCCACCTTGGATCTGTGTACATATAAGTGTGGAAAATACTCCAAAAGGACAAACGCCACGCCACTCACACCGGGGACCTCCGGAGGTGGCATGGGCAGCAAGGAAAGAGAAGACCTCCGTTTGCTCCCTTTACATGCTTCTGCCTTGTCTGAACTTATGACAATGAACAGGGATGGTTTTATAATTTTTTTTTTTTTTTTTGGAGACGGAGTCTCGCTTTGTTGCCCAGGCTAGAGTGAGTGCCGTGGCATCAGCCTAGCTCACAGCAACCTCAAACTCCTGGGCTCAAGCAATCCTCCTGCCTCAGCCTCCGGAGTAGCTGGGACTACAGGCATGCGCCACCATGCCCAGCTAATTTTTTTTTTATAAATATATTAGTTGGCCAATTAATTTCTTTCTGTTTATAGTAGAGACGGGGTCTCGCTCTTGCTCAGGCTGGTTTCGAACTCCTGACCTCGAGCAATCCTCTCGCCTCGGCCTTCCAGAGTGCTAGGATTACAGGCATGAGCCACCGCACCCGGCCTGATTTTATAATTTTTGAAAGGTAAAGAAAGCCAACTCGAATGCGGCCTCCTCCGGAAAGTCTCTGAGGCAGAGATAAGGACTCCTCCTCCGCATTGCAACGAAACTTTGTTCCTTCTGCTATTATATTTCAGCACTGCGGGCCACTTGGAGGAGAATTGACCGTTCTGGGAGCCCTGGAGAGCGGAGGCTGGTCGTTTTGCCTCTCTGATCCTGAGCCTATAAAAGGCTCCCAGTGAACACCTGGTGAATGAATGATCAGGCGAGTGAATGAATGAGTGCATGAGCTCAGCGGTGCCCGCAGCAACGATGAATCCTACCAGCCTTTGTCCAAGCTCACCCTCCTGAGACTGGCTGAAGGACAAGAGTGGCCACTTGGGGATGCTGGGCCACCCCGAGGTGCCTGAGATTAATTACAACTGACGCCAAGACCTCAGCAGCGTGGATTTGCAGGTCTTAATCACACGCAGGGAAGAAGGCTCACGTGCTAACTCTGCCCCCAGAGTCTCGAGGATTATTCTTCACCCCTTTCTCTTCTCTTCCTGACACCGCCAGCTCCCTGAGGAAAGCAGGGGACAATGGGGAGGAGACACATGTTGTAAACAACGACAGAGAAAGGGCTCCGGCTGCAGGGGACTTACTGCTCAGCTTCAGACCTCAGGGCTCAGAAGAAAAAAAACTGTGGTCTTGTATTTTTAGGAAATGGCTCAGCCAGAGGTTAGAACTGGGTCCTTGCCCAGAGTTAAGATCTGCATTACAAATGCCTCTCGAATCTACCCAATGTTTTTGATGAAGTCTGTTCTCCCAGCTGAGCTGGGAAAGACTGAAGCCTCCTTTGTCTCTGGCAGGAAACTGCAGCCCTCCCAAATTTCAGCTTTAGATCGGCATTTGATCATTGGATTTAGGGGATCTGACAGGTGATCACTCTCTGATCCATCACTCTGAGTGGGTAATTAAGAGACTAGGTGAGAAAGGAAAGGAGAATGTTACATGAGGTCACTTCAAAAGCAGACCTGGGTTCAAATCCCACCTTCACCACTTACCTGCTGTGTGGCCCTGAGCACACTGCTTAACTTCTCTGAGCTTCAGTGACCCCTCTGTTATTTTCAAATCTCCCCACTGCCTGGTGCCTGAAAACTTTTTCCCTCCCAAGATTTTTGTCTTGGAATGAAAGTGTTTTTGTCTCTGGGAATCCTCTTCTAAGATGCAAAAACCTCTTGAAAAATCTCTAACTCAGC